>OX608074.1:25245877-25433491 GCA_951509635.1 Eupeodes luniger
TCTTTGTCTCAAGAATATTTAAGTCGATCATCAATGTTTTTTGGTAGGTTTTACGTGAAACGGATTTTCTACAAATTTTACTAAATGTCAAAAAACATTGTTTCTAGTAATATGAAATGTTGTGACAATTTTTTTTTTGTATTAAATTTGTTTATACCATACTAATTCAATTTGCTTTTAATGATATAATCTGTTCACCCGTGGAACAAGGCCAAGTGAAATAAAATCAATTTTTAAAAATTAAAAAAATTAAATTAATTAAAAATTAATTTTTTTTTTTAAATATCACCAACATATTTTGAGAAATAAGGCTAACTAATTTGTACCAACCTAAGGCAACCAGCATTACTTTGAGTATAAATTTAAAAAATATTAAATTTTAATAATTTGAAGTAATATTAAACAACTTTGGCTTTATTTCAAAATTTGGTAAGTGTAATAGGACAAACTCCTGTAATTGATGTTAATTTTTGAAAGTTTTACTTATTTACCTAACTTGGCTTTATTTCACGGCACCAACATCGACTCCGGATATGGCAATTCATTATTTGATTATTTTTTTAATTACGTACATACATAATATTTATTGCTTAAATGGCTTATGCTTTGTTTTTTATTCATATAAATTAATTTAGGTATGTTGTGGTGTTAATCAACAATATTTTACTAAACCCACAACAAATACTCCAAGAAATCCATTTTTCGAACAAAATACACCACAAACAACGTTACCTCCAATTATTATAGCTCCAACTCCACAAACACCTGCAACAACATCCGCACCTGAACCAACCGTAACAGAGGGTGTTACAAATCGTGACTCTAAATCTGGTAAAGATTGTACAGGACCAGATCAAAAGGCAGGATTTTGCACACGTAAGTTTTATTAAAATTTAATTAAAAATAAATACAATTAAAAAAACATGAAGATCTCTAATATACAAAAACAAGAACAGAACAACGTCATCCAGGACAGCTAGTATAATATTTTATTCATATTATTTTGTGCTTCCAAACAGCCCTAGCCCAATGTCCAGAATTGATCGATCGACTTAAAGTAAATCCTAGAGATGAAACATTCGCAAGATTTTTGAGGGCATCCAATGAAATATGTGAGAGTAAATATTCAGTGGTTTGTTGTCCAAGTGTAGTTCAAGTTGCCACTCCTTCGGTAATATTTCCAAGGAACGTGGATGGGATTCCACGGAAGCTACCAACAATGGCCGATGGCTGCGGATTTGTCAATAGAGAATATCGAAAAGCTTTTGGTGGCACGGCAAGCAAAGTTGGAGTATGGCCATGGATTGCTTTGATTGGCTACGAGGACAATGGACTATCTGCATCGCCTTTTAAGTGTGGTGGAGCTTTGATTACAAGTCGGCATGTCTTGACTGCAGCGCATTGTATTAGATCGGATTTGTGAGTATTAAAATTACTTATTTTGAATCTTTTTAATTTTTGGGATTCGATCTTTTGTTAAATTTCGACATGGATGAGAATTTGATAAAATTTTGTTGATTTTTCTTTTAGGACCTTTGTACGACTCGGTGAGCACGACCTGAGTAGAGACGATGAGGCTAATCACGTTGATATTCCTGTTGTCAAGGTAGGCTCCAGCTCCAAGTATTATAATTTTACCAAAAACGTTATTTTTTTTTATTTTCTTCTGTAGACTTTGAGACATCCTCAATATGACAGAAAAGATGGTCACAATGACATAGCTCTATTGTATCTTGGTCGAAATGTACAATTTTCAGGTAAAGAGTGTTGACAGATTAAATGAATTTTAATTGCAAAAATCTTTTAATTTGTTTTGTAGACAAAGTTACACCAATTTGTATACCATTTGAGCCACAATTTCGTTCGAAGAAATTAATAGGCTTTAACCCATTTGTTGCCGGATGGGGTAAGACTCAAGAGGGTGGAACTTCGGCTAAGATTTTGCAAGAACTACAAATTCCGATTTATGAAAATTCTGTATGCAAGGACTTATACAAAAAACAAAATACATATTTGTCAGAAAAGCAATTTGATAATGACATTATATGTGCTGGGGACTCGGGTGGAGGTAAGGATACGTGTCAAGGTGATTCAGGTGGACCACTTATGTTTCCAGAAGTCAGTATCTTAAATTTATTTTATATACGAACATTTTTAAACAATTTCTTTTTATTTGTTTTTTTTTTTTTTTAAATAAGTTCTATCAAACAACGTTTCGTTTCCATTTGATTGGTATTGTTTCGTATGGTATTGGCTGTGCGAGACCTATGGCCCCTGGAGTATATTCAAGAGTGACCAATTTCATAGAATGGATAGAAGCTGGTGTTGCTGATACACCGTAGATATTAAGACAAAAAATGTGATTACTATACATAATTTAACTGAGCGAACAAAAATTAAAGGGATTGTTTTTTTTTTTTTACTTTATTAAAAAAATTAAATCTGTGGTTTGAGTTTAAAACAATTTGGATTTTTAAGGTTGTTACTTTTTAGTTTGAAAATTCTAAAGAAGTTATCATGTGTTTTTAAACATGATTTCTCTTGAAAAAAATGGTTACCGGAAAAATTAGTTAAATTTTTGCTACGAGACTAAATCGATAAAATTGCCCTTAAAGCCTGAAAAATGTAAATACCAAATTTTTGAATCTAGAGTTTAGTACATACATTCATATGCATAGGAATTGGTAATAAATAAAAGATTTAATTGCCAAAAATTTTACAAAATCAATTTAGTTAATTTCTTGAAATCAAATCTATACATTAATGGAAAAAAATTGGATTTGTTGCGAAACAACTCAATAACTTTCTAAAGGTCTAAATTTTAGGTGATTTCTTATTGCTGATGTCTTCGAAAAATTGGGAAAGATATTTTTAATACCAATTCTTAGCTTAACAAAAAACAAAACTTCTTCAAAAGAAGTGTGCAAAAAATTATTTTCAGTAAAGAAGCAGGTTATTTTAAAGCACTGGTAATTTTAAAACAATGAAACCAGGATTTAATTTAATTTTCGCATTATGTTAAAGATATGACAGGGTATTTTGTATTCATCATCCCTAAAAATACCGTTATAGCTAGTTTGAACGACATTTGGGCTACTATTAGACCGATAGAAATATTTGTGTACATAGTACTCAACAGCCACTGCACAAAAATAAGTTGGAGTTCTAGAAGTCATTTTAAGTCGATAAGTTAAGTTAAGTTTTACATCATTGCTATTCATGACACTTGTTTAAAAATCGTAACGAAAATTAACTTACTTAGATTTTCAAATCAAATATTCGAGTGCATAAATGACTTGTGTGGTGGAACCATATTTTAGTTAGCTTAGTGTAAGTCTTAAGTTAATACCCATCTCACATAAAATATTTAAATTCAAAGTTGATAAAAGTGATTTCAAACTAATGCAAGAACTTGAAATGATTTCAAAACATTTATTGAAAACAATTAATTGCAGTCAAATAACTGTAGAAAATTCGTTGCATACTCAATTTAATGCATAAAACATCAAGAGGTTATTGCAATCTTTGAAGTCTTAGCCTCTAATTGAATAGAATTGATGAATTTGATTTTATAAATTACATTACACAAATACTGTTTTTTCTTAATGCTCTACAGTTTTTATGTTTGTTAATCCAAGAATTTTAAAGTAAAAACTTTTTTTTTCTTAAAAAACTTATTTTTGATAATAAATTTAGACGTATGCATGTATATCCTAAAAATATGCAGCGTGTTAAGGCCTTAACACAACAAGAACTAAAATAATGCACTGCCTGCAATTCAGGTAGATCAGATAAACTTCCATTTGGCGTCAGAATGGTAAAAACTCTTTATTATTGAAGTAAACTTTTTTTTTTTCAATTACAAAATTAATTTGTTTTTCTGCCACACAGTCAATACTTTACTAAAGGATTAAGTTGTCTTGAATTTAAATCTAACCTTTTAATTTTTGTCCAACACATCAGGTTTTTGAAATATACATACATGGAACCCTTTTTGAAAATATCAAAAAAGAGTTTTAAGGCTTCTATGATGATTTTGTACAAATGTTTTTCTTCTGGATGTATCTAACTTAGTTTCCGGAAATTCGTTATGAGTTATGACTATAATATAAAAATTTCAGAAACTTTGAATACAATGCTTTTGTAGTTTTGAAAAACACGTTTTAAAGTAAATTTTTGGTACTGATTTCAGATACGAACTTTGATTTTAGCTGATCAAATGTATACGTTTTTAACATTATTATATTGGGTATAATTACAATACAACTAAAAAAAATAAATTAATTCATGAAATGTTATAATTTGAATCAACACAGCGGCTCACCCAGAACAACGTGTCCAATAAAGTCCTCCAAAATCCCCCAATGGCTTTTTGTCCACAGATTGTGTAAGTATGATCATACTTGAGTTTTTATTTGGGCAGAATGTTAGCATATTATGTACATACACATACATAGACATTGTTGAAGGGTAGTTTTTAATTTTACGTCTAATGAAATGAAAATACGCTAAGAAAATCAAACAACCATGTTATTGAGATTCTTTAGAACTAGTTTAACGGCAAAGCTAGATTTAAAGGAGTATTTAATTTCATATTTTTAGAAAAGAGGCTGGGATACGACCCACACTGACAACTTCTCATCCAGTCGGTTTGTCTTGCTTAAAACTTTAACAAAATGTTCATAACACCATTTTGTGTCAGATAAATAATAATTTGATGTCAATATTTTTCTTTGTTTTCTTAAAACTTGAATCGAAAACCATTTCGTATCAGTTTTTTATTGTTTTTGATAGGTTTTTGTGTTTTTTAAAAAAGTTGTCAGAAATTAATTAAAAATTACCAACAATGTTTTGCATATGATGAAACATTTTGATTTAACGAGATTTTTAGTCGAAAACCAATTTCTTAGTTACATTTCTTAAAAGTTTTTATTTCTTATACAAATCAATCGAGGCTGTATTTATCTTCAAGAATTTAGCACAGAATGAAATCATTTTGAAGTAAATACATTTTATTTATTTACGAGATATCGAGAATCGAACATTAATGTTTACCAATTTTGCGTTCTTATTTTGTGTAGAACTTAATTTTTATGAAAAAATTGACGGTCGGTTTTTATAAAAATTTAATTGAACGTCGAAAATAACATTTTCTATATGATGTAATTAGTTTGGAGCCAATACCTTAAATTTTTGAAAAAATATTTGAGTCGAAAATCATTTCCTACCAAAATTTAGTAATGTTTTTTTATGTTTTTTATTGTTTGTAAGAAAACTGTCAATTCTATTTTTTTTAAATCATACTAAATATTGAAAACAATATTTTTTATAAGATGAAATGAAGTCAATATCTTTAATTTTTAAAAATACATTTAAGTCGAAAATCAATTTCTCTCCGCATTATTATCTGTGTAACACAATTTTTTTGAAGTCGATATCTCTACTGGTTCTTGAGATATGGACGCCATACATCTCTCTAAAAATCTTTTTGAAGTCGGTATATTTACTAGTTTCGTACTCACAGAAATCTCTAAGGGACTTTTGAAAGTCGAAAACAGAATTTTCGATCTAAAATCAAAAATATTAAAAAAGGACGAATAAAAGAAAACAAATTTAAATTACTTTTATTGCCATAGAAAATAAAAAAAAAAAAAACATTATTTTATTAAAATACTTTTATATTCTTAGTACCATTCATATATAAAAAAATAACATTAAACGACTAGTTAAACACCACACGACAAACAAAAAAATTCTTTTTTTCTATACAAAAACATTAAATATAAAACGTAAATGCACACATTTTCAATTTAAATTTAATAAATACAAAAATTAAATTGTGTTACTTAAATTTTTAAATAAATATGTATACGTAATTATTTTTGGAACTTTCTGCTGTATGTCAAACTCAAATATACAATATATAATTATCTTTTAGATTTCTTAAAAAAAAAAAATATGAAAAAAACAAAACAAATTACAATTTATTTACAATATCAAAATATATTCACACTTTTTTTTCTCATCAAGCTTCAGTTTCTTCGTCAAGATTTTCCTGAAGTTCCTCCGGTGAACGCAAATCAATTGCAAATTTCTGACGAGTCGGTGTAATATTATCAGTGTGTCCTTCCCCAGTCTCCTTGACACGCCTCGAATAGTCTTGGAATGCTGCAGCTAGAGCAAATGTCAATTTCCTGGCTGTTGCTCGATTATCACAAACAAAAGCATGCACCTCAAATGGATGCGGACTATTGTTGTCTTTGACTACAATCATGGCAAAGATTCTAGTATAGACGAGATCTTGGACACCATAAGAGATGGTATCTATGGGATAGTTCCAATTATTTATGCTGGCTTTTGGTGCAATGATGTCTACATTAACACCGGATGTCGATACTTTTAAATTACAATGTGGAAGTACTTTGTTGGGTGGTAGATTCTTGGCAACACCAACCATAATATCGACCGGTCGTCGAGTGTACTTGATGCCCCATAAGCCTCGAGATACTTCACAGCCAACATACTTGACCTATTGATGAAACAAATTAAATATAAATAAATTGTAATCATAAACTAAAACGTATCATTTGTTAAAACACACGCAAAAATTGCGTATATTTCAATTATAAAATAATTAATGATATTTGAATATGTTGCATGGTTCAATAGGAAAAACACCCTTTTTCGATTCTCTCTGTGATAACTTCCGGTTACTGACCAACTCTACACTGTTCCGGTAATGACCATGAAATTCGTGTATGAAGCGAGTACTTTTATGCATAGTTATTTTTATTTGACCATTACCGATAGGCTTCAGTGCACTATAAATGAAAAATAACATTATGAGACAGTCGAAGTCAGCATTCATCGTTAAAAAAAAAGAAAATAAATTTGCATCCGCTTACAATTAATAAAAAAAAGAGGAAATTATCATATAGGAAGAGTTAATTCCAAAACCATTGCGTCGCAGCATATCGCGTAGTCACCGGATGTAAGTAAAAGGAAATATAGAATTGGATCAAAAATTGTTCTTTTGTGTCACAGAAATGAACAAAAGGTTTATTTGACGAAGCATGACGGAACATAAATTATTTTGTTATTAGTAGGATTATTTTTTTTCGTAGAAATATTACTGGTTTTAAAATTGAGACCATCTTTCTTTTAGATTTGAAAACAGAACTACGTAACAAAAAAGAATCTGTTTAAAAATATTTCCTGTATTTTAAGATTTTAAAATAAAGCGGCAAAATAAGTTTGTCTTGAAAAATGTAATTCCATTTGAATTCTCAAAAAAACCTTAATTTTTCAAAATTTTTATTTGAAAGTCATTACAGCGTTTTGTTTTTTTTTAAATTAATTTTACAGTTTAAAAATATATATACAAATATTTTAAGTATGCAGCTATGTAGAACTTATTAGTATACGTCTTACATTTCAATTTCGTAAGAAAATAATAACTTATTTTTGAGACATCGAAATTAAATTTTTTTTTTTTTAAGTCAAAAATAGAAACAATGACATTTTTGAACATCAAATATTATTGAGACAGCATAAAGCTTAACAAAAAATATAAGTTGATAAGTTTTTGAGTAAACTTAAAAAAAATAGCGGTTCTATGGGGTTACCCTCTTCTGAAGCAATTCAAAAATATATTTTTTGTTATTGAAATAAGAAAAAAAAATTCAGAGAAAATACAAAAAAAATCTATAGGTTCGTTTTTGAGAAAATTCGAATTTTCGATTTTTGACCCAAAAATTTGTATGGGTACTACTCTTAATTTTAGTCTTAAAAGAAGTGAAACATACGCCTAACGCGAATTGGCTTAAGACCTTAATTTCTAAGTTTGAATCGGGGGACCCACTTTTTTCGACTTCTCTACCATCGTAATGCCATGTCTGATTAAAAAATCGAATTCAAATTTTGTACGAATGCAATGCCTACCATATATAGTTCCTATATGTCGCAAGTAAAAATGAAAAATTTATGTGATTTCGGAAAGGTACTATCTTAAAGTTTATTCTTCTTTTAATAATCTTAAAACTTAATTTAGAAAAAAAAAACTGCTTTAATTTTCTTTCTGGTAACTTTTATAAATTTACAGTAGAAAAAATACGAATTATGAACAAATTAATTTTTCACTGCATCTCCATATCATTTACTCTTTAGACAACATTTAAAAAGAGTGCACTTGGGCGTATGCTTATTTGTTGCTTTATTCAAACGTGATAAATGTTATTTTAAAAATTTCATAATTTTAATAACATATTTAAGGATTTTGAGTTGAAAAATTGAAGTATGTATGTATATGAAAATATTTCTCCATGAGTACTTTAATTATCCTTTAAACTACAAAGTTGATGTCATATCACTTAACAATGCTTTACACAATACAATAAAACAAAATATCATTTAAAAGAGGGTCGAGTGTAAATTTTTAAAAAAGTAGATAGATAGATATTTTATTTTATTGGCAAATTAAAAGTTACAGAATTTACAATATTTTTAAGTCATTGCTCAGCACTGAGATATGATATCAAATTGTTACTTACTACAGCATGTGTATATTTTAATATTTATGAGTTTGAGGGAAAACATTGCAAAAAAAAACATTCATTCGAATTTTGTTTATAATTATATCACAGAAAGGTTATGCTTAAATTAAATAGAAACTTATTTCCAATGATTTATTTTATTAGTGAAAAAATAAATGTATAAATAAATAAATAGATAAACAAATAAATAGGCAAACAAAAAACAGAAATAAATACACAAATGAATAAATAAATAAATTATTAAATAATTAAATAAATAAATAAGTAAATAAATAAATAAACAAATATAAATTAATTAACAAAAAAATTATAAATAAATAAGTAGATGATTAGTAATATAAGAAAAAAAATTTGACAATTTATTAAATTAGGTTTTCACTTAATATACATACATTTTGTAGAATTTGAATTTTCTTATCTATATTACTAAAATTTTGTTGTTTCTATGTGTTTTTAATACTCGAAAATAATTTCTAAAACAGATTGCATTGTTTATTATATTATTATTAGGATGCTCATCGAATGAGAATATCGCAATGTCATCTGCATACATACCGAATTCATAATTTTGCAAGACTGAAAAATCGGAAATAAAAACATTGAACAAAGTAGGAGATAACACTGATCCTTGAGGAAAGAATTCCGTTTATTGTATTCAATAATGAAAACCAATGACAGCTATAACTGGCCCTTACGATAAATTGATATTGACATTCAAATTATTGATTATACAGCCGTATTGTTTAACTTCCCAGAACTTTTAATTTTCTATAATTTGTATCCATTGTATAATTTGTAGTATTTTAAATAAAAAAGAAAATGCAAAACTGAATCGGAATTTTTGCATTTTTAATGAAAAGTTGCTTAGAAATTCATTTATTTTAAAAATATTCCAAAAACATCATTCAAAAATTAATTTTTTTGTAATTTAGTCGAATTGTCAGTACAACGTTAACTATGCAATTATTTAAGTTAAGTTGTTTTCTGTCGAAATATTAGAAAAGTTAAACCAATTTATTGTATTTTGTCAGTAATTCATCTTGTAAGAAAGAACTGTAAATTTAATTGTTTTTAAGATTTTACCAAAAGTCAAAAACTTAATTTTTCGAAGTATAGGTATAACATTATTTTAATAACACATCAGTTATTTGTGCAATTTTAAACATTATTCTTGCAAAATACTTTTAAATTTGTCATTAAAAAAAGATGTCACGCAAAAAAAAAACACGCTAAGCATCTTTTCGAAAATCTTATCTCCATAATTTGATGTTATCATCTGTACAAATTTTAAGTCACTGTTTGTTCTTGAGAACTGGCTGAAGAAACAAAGGTAACCCGAATATACAGACATACTATAAGTATGAATTTTAGAAAAAGTACAACTAAAATTGTTTTTATCCAAAAACTGAAAAAAATCATACTAAAAAAATGATATTTCAACCAAAAATATTATTAAATTGATTTAACGTCAATATAACGTAAATATACGAACAGAAAACAGCTTTAATTTTTGACTACATATTTTTTGAAGTTATTAACTTCCCATAGGAAGTTATTGTAATCGGTCCGATTTGTCAAATTGAAAATTTTGACATTTCTTGACGTTTCAAGGTTCCTAGAGTCGAAATAAAACATTTTTAGAAAGATGTCTGTGCGTGCGTGTGTACGTACATACGTTCGTAAGTTCGCGAAGCTTTTTTCTTCGTCCATAGCTCAAGAACCAGTAGAGATATCGACTTCAAATAAATTGTGTTATAAAGATAATAATGCAGAAAGATGCAGAAAGGACTCTCACAAAAGTTGCGTGGGTGGTTTATTTACCATAGCAGTTTAAAAAAAAGGTGAACATTTTCGTTAACCCAAAATATCTCACGAACCAATAACGATTTTTTTTATAAATCAAAAAAACTGAAAAAAAAATTTGGCAGTATTGGAGTATTTTAGGAACAAAAAATAATTGTACCACCAAATTGTAAACAACGAGAAATAACATTTTTGATATCAGGTAAAATTTTGAGAAAAATCGAATTGACTGTTTTTTTTTTACAAAAAAATAAAAAAGGCTAGAAATAAAAATAATAAAAGTTGGTAAAAACTGATTTTCGACTCAAATATCTTTTCAAAAATTTAAGACTATGGTTTAAAACTAATTTGTTTCTAATAAGAAATACTGTTTTCAACATCCGGTAAAATTTTGAGAAAAATCGGATCGACAGTTTTTTTTACAAAAAATAAAAACCTAAAAAAAACATTACTTAACGTTGATATAAACTGATTTTCGGCTCAAATATCTTTTAAAAAATTTCAGAGTATAGCTTCAAACTAATTTTGTCTTTTAAAAAATAATGTTTTCAACATTCGGTAAAATTTTGAGAAAAATCGGATCGACAGTTTTTTTTACAAAAAATAAAAACCTAAAAAAAACATTACTTAACGTTGATATAAACTGATTTTCGGCTCAAATATCTTTTAAAAAATTTCAGAGTATAGCTTCAAACTAATTTTGTCTTTTAAAAAATAATGTTTTCAACATTCGGTAAAATTTTGAGAAAAATTGAATTGACAGTTTTTTTTACAAAAAATAAAAACCTAAAAAACAATACTAAAACTTAATAAAAATTTACCTTCGACTCAAATATCTTTTCAAAACTGAAAAATATTGGCTGCAAACTATTTTTATCTCACAGAAAATATTGTTTTCGATATTCAGTATTTTTTTTTTATAAAAATCCAACTGTCAGTTTTTTCAAAAATAAATAAAATCTATTTTTGTAGATTTTATTTATTTTTGAAAAAACGCAAACTAGTTAAAAATTTATATTCGCTTCTCGATATCTCGTTAATAATATGTAGAAGATATTGACTTTAAATTAATTTTATTCATCCAATTTGTAATTGTTTATGTAAGAAATAAATTTTATTAAAATGCTACTAAAATTGGTAAAAATTGATTTTCGACTAAAAATCCCGTTAAAAAAATAAATTTTGAAATCAAACTATGTATTTCATAACATGCAAAATATTATTGCCAATTTTTAAATTTTTAAGAATAAGTGACAATTTTTTTTTAACATAACTCGAAAACCTACAAACTTTTAAGCAAGACAAATTGACAGACGGGATGGGAAGTTATCAGTGTGGGTCGCATCCCAGCCTCTTTTTTAAATAAAAATTCGACTGACAAGAAAAATCATTTGTAAATTTGTAAGAGTCCAATAGGAAGTTATTAGTGTGTTTATCATCCCAGTTTTATTATTTCTTTAAATTTTCTGGCACTATTTTCATTACAGAAATGGAAACAAAACTCAAACAAAATTTAATTTTCTTATTCAATTGATATGTACTTTTCTAAAGAAATACAATGCCATGGATAAACCATATAATTTTTCTATCATCTTGAAAATAATAAAACAATAAGCTATACATAAAATGCTGTGATGAGGAGATAGTACAATACATACATGATTTTTAAAGTGATTTAATGCAGATTTTATTTTCGGCTTTTTTCAAATATTTTATATTGAAAAACTAGGCCAGAACATAAATTAGGCCAGAACATAAATATTGTAATATTTTATAATAAAAAATTGTGAAAATCTGGTCTAATTTCTATTTAAAAAATAATTAAGTATGAAAAATGTCAAAAACTTTTTTGTTAGTTCTAACAATTGTATTAATGTCCCTTGCAATAAGAAAAGATGGCTGGAAAGTTAGATAACACTTTCATTACATTCTTTTTATACGAATTATAACACCACAATAAACATTAGTAGTTCTTTTATAAGTAAAGCATAAAGTAAACATACAAAATTGTATGAATAATAATATTCACCTTAAATTCCATTGGCAGATCTTCTACATTGACTTGAGCGTCATCAATACCAGTTGCTGTTGACATCTTTAAAAAAGTAATAAATTCTCTTTTTTTAATTTAAATAGTGGAGTATTATTTATTTTTCCAAGAACTCATTTAAACAGCTGTCTTATTTTTCCACAATCAGCGAAATTAATATCTGTAAAATGAAGAAAAAAAAACATTCAGATAAAAACGAAGTTGATTGACTGTGTCATTATTTATTTAATTATTTAACTTGAAATTGTTTCAACACATAAAAGGTATATTAATAATAGAACATGACTGTCATTGATTTTTTTTTAAATTCAAACGAGTATTTTAATTATCTGCAGGTTCTTTTCGTTGTTTCACAAAAATCACATGAAATTTATTTTTTTTATAAAAATTTTAAGAAAAGGTTAGAAAAACATTTGACAAAAAATCACAACTTTAATGACATCTCATCGCTGATCATTAAATTAAAGAAAAAATATATTAACCAACCCATGTGTGTTAAAGTCAGTTGAAAAATAAAACATCACTATCATTAGAAGTTTATTAACTAACTAATTACCACCTTAACTAAAACTTTATAGAGAATAAAGCTATCTATCTTTCTCTATTTCAACCGAATATACGTTTCACGATAGAACGATAAGATAATAATTATACGGTTATTTGTTTTTGTAACTTCTTCTGATGATAAACTTTTATTTTCATATACATACATATATAAACATGCATTTGTTGATAATTAATTTCAACCTTCAACAAATGGCGCCTTTTAAGTGGGAAACTTAAATAGCTGTTGATTAGTTTTTAAAAACAAGCTTTTCGCTTTGCACACTTTTATCACAGTATCACACTTGAAAGAATCTTTTTTGATGAAACACACTTTAACTGTAAGTAGGTAGTAGAAAATACGAAAAAATATACTGACACTCGTGAGTGAAGAAAAAATAACAATTGCAATTAGTCACGTACAGAATCGTGGACAAACGGAACCGTGCTCCAAGCTGCCAACGACGACGACGAACGGCTACAACATCTGACGATGTTGATCTAGATTTCAATTTCGATTAAAGAAAATACAAAAAAAAATAAAACAAAAGAATTGATTCAAAATTGAAATTCATCTGCACTTTCTTTCATTAATCCAACACAAACAATCAGCACAATGACTGTATGACTACTGAGTACTGACGTCAAAAATGATCGCATTTTACTCGCAAAGAATACGTTAATCAACCAAATCAGATTTTGAGGATTATCTGATAGATAAAGTATCTTTCTTTTGCAGCTACATGTAGATAGATAGTTAGATATTTACGTATGTATATTTATGACTCACCGCATCATAAGTGTGTTCTTTCACTTATCACAACTTCAAAATATGACATTTTTTCGCGTTTTGTTTGTTTTTCCTTCGTTGCGTACAAAATTTACTCTTAGCTACCTAATATGTTTTTATGCAAGATCACTTCTTGTTAGATACTAAAAGTGTATCTCATAGATACACTTGTTCTATAGCTACCTTCCGGATGGTTGAAAAGTCACCAACTAACTGTCCAACCAGTCTTCTCCGGTGTATCCAGTTCTGGTGTTTGCTACGTCCGTCGTCGTTATCGTCGCTGCCAGGCAGCGGTTGTACGTCGTTGTTGTTTATTGCTGCGATACTATAGAACATACATATATGCAGGAAGGTAGGTACTCATATATGAGTGTTTATAGATACAATTTTTATTTAAGTATTTTTTGTTTCACTTTTTTTTTTGTGGGAAATTTACGAATGAACTTTATATACGAAAAACTAAGTCAATGGTCTTTATAACAGCATTGGTACACCATGATGTGAATGAAAATTGAATTTTCCCTCCATAACGTTACGATCAGTGATCTGTTGGTGCGTATCCACTAGGTACATATGTATCTACAATTGTTTAGATAGAGTTATAGATACTCGCAATGCATATTCTATAGTTCTGATGGTGTAGTCTGGAATACAGCAGCAGCATGACTATGGGCTTTTTGGTGGGGATAACACCGCTATTCTCGGAGTGTTAATATTTCTCTTTAAATGGAAAGCCACAATAAAACTCAAAGTGAAATTAAATTTAATAAATAAATTAAAAAAAAAAAAAACGGAATAAAATTGAATTGAACTTAAACCGATCATCCAACAACGGCGACCGCACTTTAAAGCTCCACCATATCAACGACAGCGACCGACCGGTAGTAAAAGTATCTATGCGATACGATGACGACGACGACAATAGACCGGCAGTCTCGGGACTCATCATTGTTTCCATGTTTTTTTTTTACAGATAGATGGATACAGCAAGCAATTCCATTATTTGTTAATATACAACTTGTACATACATTCGACTGGAATCCAGACAACAAAAAAGTAACAAATCGTTTACCTACCTCGTTTTTGTTGGAGCAAATAACGAAAACAAAAATAATGTATCTACTCACAAAAATCAAAAAAACATGCAGGCAAACATTATTTTGAACACCACCGGCACATGAGTTTTGTCTTATTGTAAGTTGAATTTCACAATAAACTTATATTCCTATTGTCGAATTGAATTAAAAACTACATTTTGTATCAAGAGTCAGCTCCAAGCTATCTACTGTATATCATTTTAAATAGCTTTTTAGAATATATTCTAAAAGAATGCAATCAATTTTGAATGCACTCTTGTTATTCATTTGCATTTTCTTATATTTGAAGATGAATAGTGTCAAAATATTGCTATTCTAATTGAAGTCAAAAAATTTGGAAAAAAATAATTATTGTGATTTTTTGAGTGTCAAATGATTGTTATCTTTTGAATGTCAAATGATTGTTGATTGCGAAATTTGTCTCAATACTGAAATAAATTCAATAAACGCAATTTATTCAAGTCAGATTCAACTATGGATTTTTCGAGATTGCACTCACAATATTTTTAATTCCTTTACTCAAAACTAATTTCTTCCATTTAGTTTTAATAAAATACTAACATTATATTTTTGAAATTATTTAAAGAATACTTGATCAGTCTTTTTAAGTTAGAAGATGCTGTTAGTGTAGGGTTACTCATTTTGCGGTTTCAAAAGTAAACGTAAATAAAACACATATAAAATATATACACATGATATTTCTTTTTTATTATGAAGTTTGAACGTTGACATTATGTATGTGTAAAACACTACATCATTTAAATGACCACCACGCGAATTGTTGCAAGCATCAATTATTTTGAGATAATTTTCGACCAGGACATTGGGCAGTATCTCAGCCATAACTTGACGAATGTTGGGTTTTTTAAGTGCTCAAGAGTTAAAGGTTTATTTTCGTAAACACGGTCTTTCGCGAAACCATACAGTCCAGAGGTGTCAATCGCATGATCTTGGTGGCCAGTTGATATCGACACAACGAGAAATTACGCGGCCAGGAAACGTCTCTTGCAATAAAGCCATCTTGTTGAAACTGCATATTCTCCAAGTCGGTTCTTCAATAGCAGGCAAAAAAAAAGTCGGTTATCATATGACCATAAAGCTGCGAATTGTCGGTGAGAGTCGTTCCATTGTTGTTTTCGAAGAAGTAAGGTCCAATCACTTGAGGATTCACATACCCACCCACAACCCACTGAGTGAGAAATTTGCTTCGTCGCTGGAGAAAATTTCGTTCGAAAAACCGCCGTCCACCGCTTATTGTTCAAGCACCAATTCGACGTATCTAATACGTATAGAATGGTCAGCTGGCTTCAGTTGGATGTAGGTGTAGATCCAAATTCAAAATACGCCAAGACAGTCCTAATTCCTGATAACGACGAGGAATCGACACATTCGGGTCTTCGGCGACACTTTCACTTACGGCAGCGATATTTTCAGTGGTACAATCGAAACTATGATGGACAGGCCTTAAAATTTCTTTAACAATCGAGTCTCTTCACAATTTTGTCATTTGCTTTCGTAGTTGGACGATTATGTAAACCATAATATCCTCTTAAAGCACGATATGTGGCTGTGGCGGAATCACCATTTTTGTAGAAGGTTTAAACAATTTGTATGCGTTGTGCGATAGTTAAGCGATTCATTTTTTGTAAATTTCAGACTTTCAACTAAAAGAAAAAATTGGTTTAACAACTTAGTTTGACAGATATGAATTCCAGCAGTGTACTTTTGAAAGCCGTATATTATGAACAACTTGAGTCTTTACTTCAATAAATTGACAAACTTTAAGTGGTACTCTGTGCTCAATCCTTCTTTATGTTAGCGTGATTCAGAAAAAAGCGATTATATTTTTTTGAATAGCTTAAGCGAAAATATTTTTCAGATTCGAGTAAAATATTATCGTGAAATTTTTATTAAGGTATTAATGCGGTATTCAAACTATTTTAAGTTTAACTACTTTTTTTCATTTTCTATATTTAAAAATTCTGGATGCTCAAAGATTTGTAAATATAGTTTGTCAAAGAAGTAAAAGTGTCTACTTTTTACATTATTAAAACAATTTTTTATATTATTTACATCATTTTTAAGTTCAGAATTTTTTAACTAAATAATTTCTTATCATTATAATTTTTTATACTTTATATATAACATTTATTAGAAATATTTGAATGATCGTTTTTGACATCAATTTATAAATATTTAAGAATTCAATCACATTTTTAATTTAAATGCATTTCTTGCAATTAAGATATTGATTGTTAAATTATATAAAGTTACACGAAATTTTTACTTTTTTGTAAATATGTGATTCAAATTTTGAGACCCACTGTTTTGTTCATTCAGCATTAATTCTAAAATTAAATTACAATATTTTTAAAAACAGAATTCAAAACATACATACATACCACATACATATGATCAAACAGTATCACACAGAATTTTGATAATAAATGATCCCGAAATAAATTATTTCCTTCTAAGTTTTAATCGTGAATAACGTTTAGAGGATGTATTCAAAAAATATTCAGTTATATATTTTTAAGGAAATTATGCTTCCTTCCAAAATATGTGGTGTTAATGTTTGAGGGTTATCCTGCTTGATATTTAAAAAACTACAAAGTTTACAACTTAAATAGAAGGATTGTTTGATTTTATTGAATTTCCTAAAAAACATGTAGAGATACATTTTCTTACCTCATTGAATTTTAAGTATTGATGGAATTAAAATACCTCTAAAAAATGTTAAGAGCTTAAATATTTAAGGTATTTTTTTTTATTTTAAGTTATAGTTTTGGTAAAGCTTTTCAGAATCATAATAATTCTTCTATTAAGTTAATATGGTCAGAAGTTTCACCAACGGCGGTCAGATTTAGAAAATAACTTTGTAAAAATATTCAGTTGGGTTTTCCAATGGCATCTTATTGAAAAATATTGTAATTCAAAATATTTTGTAAATCTTCCACTTATCTGCCGAATTTTGAGCATCGCCAGAGAAATAACACATTTTATTTTATAGTTTTTATTATAGTATAAGGTGGATACGAGAATTGGGGCCTCGGCTAAGATAAAGTTCAGCGTGAGTAATCTCATATGACAATGAAAAAATTGGAAGAAAATTGTATTCTTATTTTGGAAAAGAAAAAAATATCATAACCAAAACAATAATTTTGGTGAAATTCCTTTTTTAAAGTCTCACTCATTCAATTTTTACACATAGGTAAGATATAACATGTACACGGTATTTTGAAGCATTGGCTACTTACTTACCGATGCACTCGAATACTTATTTTTGTTTAGACTAATACACGCAGAGTGAAGGGCGGGAGGAAGTATGAGGGTGATAGCAGTATCGTGATAGAATTGTGCTGGGCTGAAAGAGAATGGATGTGGAAGTAGAAGTGATGGTTACCTATGGAAGTATGTTTGAAATCATTAGCATTTGAATTTGAAACTATAAATTGTAGATGTTTTACCTAAACGTTACGTAGCACTACCAAAAGTCCATTCCCAAAGTACAAGATACAAAAACTTAGAACATCACGTTTTGCATTTCCTCTCTGGAAGTTGAGGTGTAAATGAGTTGTGATATTATGAACGTATGTTCCTTTATCTTTTGAGTTGAATTTAGTTTTTTTTGTTTATTTTACTATAAACTATGAATGCATTGCATAAACCAAATGAATATAGTGGGAACAACAAATGTGCTTTTTGGGGGCGGATGGGGGGCTGTTATAAAGGGTTTTCCTTATTGAAAAGCCGATTCTATAGAACATCAGTAACACACTTTATAATTTCAGCTGTTAATCATAAATCTATATTGTCAAAAGAAACATACAATTTGTTAACCTTTTTTTTATGTTATCGGCACATCGTTTGAAATGTTAACCTATTTATGTTATTTGTTCATTTGTCATTATGTTTTCTAGTTGTTTGGATATGAAGTATAAGATATATTTTGATTGGTTGTAGAAAGACAAAAGTATAAAGTAAATTATATTTTAGTCCAAATAAGTTAACCAACAAAAAAAAAAACAAAAGGTGAACAGTCTGAACTCGGCTTTTAACAGCTCATAAAGGTAAATAATAATATTTTTAAGAGTACTTTATTACCTCTTTCACTACAGAACTTTAAAATATTATCTTCTGATGTGAGCAATGCCAGAAAAAAAATGAATAATGACTCAAAAAATGTGTAGTTAATCTGCCATATTTAATAGTACCTCATAAGGTCTAAGAGTAAGACTAAGACTAAGACTAAGACTAAGACTAAGACTAAGACTAAGACTAAGACTAAGACTAAGACTAAGACTAAGACTAAGACTAAGACTAAGACTAAGACTAAGACTAAGACTAAGACTAAGACTAAGACTAAGACTAAGACTAAGACTAAGACTAAGACTAAGACTAAGACTAAGACTAAGACTAAGACTAAGACTAAGACTAAGACTAAGACTAAGACTAAGACTAAGACTAAGACTAAGACTAAGACTAAGACTAAGACTAAGACTAAGACTAAGACTAAGACTAAGACTAAGACTAAGACTAAGACTAAGACTAAGACTAAGACTAAGACTAAGACTAAGACTAAGACTAAGACTAAGACTAAGACTAAGACTAAGACTAAGACTAAGACTAAGACTAAGACTAAGACTAAGACTAAGACTAAGACTAAGACTAAGACTAAGACTAAGACTAAGACTAAGACTAAGACTAAGACTAAGACTAAGACTAAGACTAAGACTAAGACTAAGACTAAGACTAAGACTAAGACTAAGATTAAGACTAAGACTAAGACTAAGACTAAGACTAAGACTAAGACTAAGACTAGGTGAATGTAATTTTTTTTTTTAATATTAGCAAACACCAAAAGGGTTTTTTTATACCTTTAATATGCCAAAGACACAGTGTGATTATAAATCATAAATCGAAATCACACAAACTATCATGATTTTAATTTTTATTGTGGGAATATAATGTTTAAATGATAATTCATAAATCTAACTCTTATAATAATTGATGAACTTATCGTTTAAAAATTTCTAAGCAAAGCTATTCGCTAAAGTTTTGAAAATTTCAATTTCATTTAAAATAATTCGTCTTCCCAATACCGTTGTATCCATCAGATATTACAATAGACTTTCATTAATATCTTTTTTCCATTCAAATTTTTAATTGTTGTTCGAACTCGAAAAGGAGGAAAAACATTTTAAACCATTCATCGAGCATTGCCCTATAAAAAATGATGGTTGATGTGCTAAATGTTATGTGCCAAAAGTTACGACCATCATAGAAAAGACAATATGAATGAATTAATTATGCTGAAGAAGGTGTTAAAAAAAAATTAAATAAAATAAAAGGCAGAATGATCGATGAAAGTTAAAAAAAAATTAAGACGGAATCTACCTAAGCAATTTTTACAATAGAAAAAAAATGTCTTATTTAAATAAAGACTGACATGATACCATTGCATAAATTTAAGGAAAGCATATTGTTATGTCATTTATACCTTTTAAATTGTATGCCAAAAAAAATTACAATTAATCTTTATTGAGAGTTCAATTTCACACAATCATTTCCCACAGAAACTACAAAACAATACTTGCAAATTAGGTATGGTGGTCTTATGCATACAACACACATCAATTAACAATAGTTATCAACTTTTGTTAATGCTTAAATAATTTTGGAACTGTTTACGAGTAAGTGGTAACGAGCATCTTAGGAAATAAATCTTATTCAAAAAATGTGAAATATCAAGAAAGAGCACTTAATTTTTTGAATTCAAACATGACAAAATATCAACCATGATACAAATGTTTAAACTTGATTCGAGATATTTTACATATCAAAGTAATGAAGACTGTCAAATCATCAAATATTGGTTTGTCAGAAAAAAAATTGTCTCAAATGTCTTATAATTGTGAGAAACGGCATTTTAAGTCATTGTCAGATCTCAGATGATATGACGTTTGAATTGAGAGATATCATTGCTTAAGGCATCTGACAATTCCTAAGAATTTCAAAATTGTCATAAATTATAAATCTTCTGCGCAGATGCAAAATTGAATCAGTTAACCAAACAAGTTAACCTTTTTGGCATACTGTTAACATTCCTAATAATCTTTCCCAGTTCTCACCAAAATTTGACCTCTTAAAATAAGCTTAAGCTGTGTATACAGCGTTTTGTTGCAATGCTTAAGTTACACTGACTCATCTTTTTATTTTGAATGCTCTCAAACCAAGTCAAGATGTCGTGTCATAATTTAAGTCGGATGCATTTCCTAATTGAATACATACTTACTTACAACAGCGATCAACATCGCATCGTATTGTGCATCTTGCAGTTATTGCGCGCATCCGAAACCAAAACTAAAACTAGGAAGGTCAAACCAATTCAGTCGAGACCGATTCTTACCTGATGATAAACAATAAAAGTCAAGCTATTCTTTTTATTAACTTCTTTCAACCAGCTTACTACAAACTTACAAATTAACTAGCAAACGAACGCAATGTCTAGAAACTGACATCTCCAATGGCTTATTTGAAGATGGAGCCCTCTATCTTCTAATTGAAGAACAAACTTAAGCTACCATCAATTGCACCAGAACGAGTGTGGTTTGGTTGGGTTACGAATTGCTTACACTCTGACTGTCTGACTGCAGACTGCATATATATTTTGTTCAGACTTCATCAGGAATTCTCATAAATATTCTTCACTTCGCATCCGTAAAACTCGCTGTTTGAACATCCGCTGACACTGCTCACTGACTTAAGGTATATAGGTACTGGATACGTGTGCTGTTAAAGTCAAATGTAATGAATGGAAACACCACACGTCAGACGAAGTGCATTTATACCAAATCTATGCCGCTTCTTGGAAGCGTAACGTAAAGATTTCGACTGTAAAGCTTGTCGAAATACGGCATTCTTCGAGCGAGTTCATGCGGTGGAAACGTGGGAATCCTTTCCGCCATCATCATCCGCAACCAAAGTCTACTTCAAAGGCGATACTTTGATTTTGAAGTTGATGTTCTCATCCCATGCACAATTAGCGATTAAATCAGTTCACTATTGTTGACGTCGCAAAGTCGCACCATCATCGCAGCACCGACATACACCACCGGGTGAAAATAACCCATGGAGCCCAAAAGTGAACTCAGCGAAATTAACCCGATGCAATTGCAGGCAAATTGTTTGCCTAATGCGGCTAACAAGACACGAAAATTGGTGGCTCTTAGAGTTTTCATGTTTGTTTTTTGAGTGCGAATTCGTTTCACAAAACAACAACAAAAAGAAAAGGAAAAGCTTTCAAGACCTTTTCAGACCTGCTCTGCTTCACCTACTTTCCAGACGAAAGTGTGCTCTTCTTGACTTAGTTTTCGGTTTCGTAGAATGATGTGTTGCAATGACAATGATGACTACGATTAACTATCTAAATGTTAGGTACATGAAAGTTGGAGTAGGTTCGGGCACTTACATTTTCTGACTTCTTCCCGAATCAGTTTGACCTCGTAATTTGTTGATTGAGGTAATTAACTAATAGACTATAGACATGAGTTAAAGTTTGTTTAGGTTTTTGTCTAAAAAGGGCATCATGTTTTTTGAAGCAAAACAGAAATTGAACTTTATCAAGCCCAAATGGGTCATTGAGAAGCTCCCATTGTGTTTGTAATTCTTGCACGAGTATTATGGGTTTAAGTTAAAAATGTCTTTTGTGTCTATTTGTGTATCAGCTAAATTAGGGATTAATTGGTTTCATTGTTTATAAATTAAGAACTGAACAGAAGAAACAATTTGCAGGGTTAGAAGCAAATTAAGAAATTAACTGATGATTTGTAAGAAATACAATATGAATTTACTTATGTTGTGTAGACATTTATTTAACAAATCAAGAAATTAATTTTCTGTTATGTTTTCTCTCACTTTGGATCAATTAACCACAAATGAAGAAATGCTATTAAAAAATAAAAAAAATTGGTTGGGGCAACAGTCCGTTGAGAACTAGGGCCTAGTGACTTACAACTCTCAACCATTCCTGCGTGCGAGTACTGTTGGAGGGGACCTTCAGTTTTAAGCCGAGTCCGAACGGCTAATTTGAGAAAGCATTTTTCATGACAAGAATTACTCTTGGAGAATTTGTCAATCCTTCGCAAGAGGCAGTACACTGAAAAAAAACCTTAGATGGCATAGGCAGGGATCGAACCCAAGACCTCTAGCATGACAGTCCAACGCACTTATATAAATTATCAAACTATTATCTTTGTTAATATAAAAGATAGACTGGAAAAGAAAGCTTCATAGGTAAAATTATTAAATTTGATGATTGAAACCGAGATATTATAAAGGGTGTTTTTTAAATGTGTGGTTTTTAAGAAGAAATAAATCGCCATAATCTTTAAATTCTCTTCCAAGGTGTCAATCGTTCGGATTTATCTGCGCAGACAAGCGACTTCAAATAACTCCACAAAAAATAGTCCAGCAGTTTTAAATAGCACGATCTTGAAGGCCACTCTAAAGCCCCACCTCGCTGGATAATACGATCACCAAAAGTTTCCTTCAATAAATTGATAGTTTCGTTGGTTGTATAGCATGTAGCACCGCTTCTTGGAACCAAAGGTCGTTCATATCAAAATCCTACAATTCAGGCACGAAAAAGTCATTAATCATGCCAGACAGAAAAGTCAGGACGCCAAGCTTGCTCTTAATCTGATGTGGCCAAAGCTCTTCGCAAATCCAAATATTGACCTTGTCTCTGAATACAAAATATTCGATGCAACTGTAAACACATGCTTGTGCTACGGAGTGCAAGCCTTTGGTATCTCACCGATTGAGGAATTCGAGAAGACGCAGAGATACTTTTTTAAGCGTTTGTTTAGACTACCAAACTCTACGCCAACGTATGCCATTCATGTCGAATCGGGTTTGCCACCTATATACATCCGAAATTTAAAAGCCCACTCGGACTACCTTATCAGAGTTATGTGTAGAAATGAAAACAGTCTTCACAGAAAAATCTTAGAAAGACTAATGGTAACCAATGCCTCTCCTTTCAGGGAATGGAATCAGATGGCCGTATCACATAACCTTGCAATGCCAACGTCTATAGCTAACGTGGGAGAATGGACAAATATGTTTAACAGGGTGATTGCTAAGGTTGACGAACAAATATTCAATCAACATATCATCAGAGCCTGCTCTTCAGAGTCCAGAGCAGTCTACAAAAATCTTAATCATCAATTGCTAACAGAAAACAAGTACTTCAATAACTGTTTTTCTGCGGAAATTATCAGTGTGATTTTCAAGGCGAGAGTTGAACTATTGGATCTCAATTTTATCCCGCATCGCAATGATAGACAGCAAACTTGTGATCTATGTAACAGAAGAGAACTTGAGAATGTGAATCATTTCATCGCAGTCTGCCCTATCCTGCAAGAGATAAGAAGATTATATTTCAACGAAAGCTTCCTCAACCAAAACGGTCTTTACGAGATTCTGAATGGCAGTCGGGGCTGGGAGTGTCTGTTCAAATACTGCAAGCACGCCTTATCTTACCGCAACAGCTTCTAAATATTTTTGTGTTTTAAATCATATCAAAATTAATCGACTTTATGTTGCAAATCATTAAAATTGCTCACTCAATATCCTTGCTCTTCCATCTTTCTCGCTTTGGCATCTCATACTAAAAAGCAAATTCAAATTTGTCCATTGAAATAGTAATTCTCAGTTTCTATGTACATATTGTATATGACTTATTTTCAACCCAAATCTTTTTATTTTTTAAATCTTTTTATTTTAAATTGTTTAAATGTATTTCATTTTCTTTATCATTTTGTTAATGTAATCAAATGTCAATACCGGCAGACGGCTCAGGTAGCCACGTCCGTATTCTTTTATAAAATATTGTAATTAATACTGGAAAAAATAAAGAAATCTATCTATCTATCTATCTATCTATCTATCTATCATGGCTTTTTCAGCGTTCCCAACTGACTATAACATAATGGCCGCCTTCATTTGTGAAGAAATATGGTCCAATGATTACCTATGCCTTTAAAGAACACTCCAAATAGTTACATTTTGGGAATGTAACGGCATGTCAACGGCCACTCTAAATACGACAATTTGCTTATTAACGTACCACTTCAGTCAAAAATAAGATTCATCGCTGAAGAAAATTTTCTTTTGAAAATCAGGATCGGTGATCATCTAGTTTTGGTAGTAAAACGCTGATAGTCTTTAGGCTTCAATTCTAACACGAGTTAGATTTTGTAAGCCCGTAAACTAAGATCTTTAAGCAAAATCATCTATGCAGTTACCGTTATGTACTTGAATAACCGTGGTGCGCAACCGATCCATGGTTGTTCGAATTACTGACTCTGCTGGGCAAAACCGAACCAATATTTTGATAATAAATTTGCACACTTTGCAAAATTTGTTGAGGAGTTAGTCTATTTAGTAAATAACAAACCAAAAAGACTTAATCCGCAGGTAAAATGCTGCAAATACCCCCTTTAAAAAAAAGACGCTAGGATGACTGATATTTTCCCAGAGAGATCTTTGTTCTCAAGATATTTGAGTCAAAAATCAATTCTTATTAATGTACCAACTTATATGAACTTATGTACGTCAAAACGAACGTACAGAAATATCTCTTAGAATCATTGATTTATATTTTTGAGTGACTTTGATACGCCAAGAAATAACAACTTATTTCGTAGAAATAATATTCATGAAAATTATTTAAAGTGTTTTATGTATCTTTGGCGGACTATCAACACGCTGGTGTTGGAGGTAAAACTTTTCTTCAATTTATTCTTGGATTATATCGCTCAGAGTTAAGTTTTTATTCAAAAAAGGGGTTTGAAAGAGTAGAAGGTTTTTCTTTAAAATATCATTGAATTTTTTGTCAGTACTTTCGTTTTCGAAAAAATTTCTTGAATGGTAGACAGTAAATGTATAGCTATTATAAAAATACTCTTTTAGACTATAACATATGATAAAGAACTTAACTTACGAATTTTTTAGTTAACTTTGTTTTCAATAAGTGTATAAGGATCATCAACTTTCAGTTGTAACGATTATATTGTGAAGAAATGCTTAAGAAATATTTTATTCCAGTTTGTATTTAAATTACAATTTTATTGATTGAATAGTGTTTAAACAAATCTTTTATTCTAAAGAAAAAAAGATATTAGAAATATAATCTTAATAAGGGGAATTTATTAGAACAACTTTTAAGTTGTTAATTTTAAAAACAACTTTACATTCAATTCAAACAAAGAATAAATGATGAATGATATTAAATTGTGTCGTAAAAATTATTTTAATTCTATTTCTTGTTTTATTTGATTCGATTTGTGAGATTTATTGGGGATTTACTTTTGAAAGAAATTACCAGCTGAGAATGTTCATATAAGAAACAATTAAACAAAGTAAACAAACAGTAAATGTAATTATTTTTAATTTCACTCTCGTTAATGGTGGCCAACGCTAAGTAAAACGGAAAGTGTTTAATACAAGAACAAAGGAAATAAAAAAATCAAACTTAAAAATGTATTGAACAATAAAGAATTGTTTTGTTAAAAAGAACAATATAACGAAAAATATTGATTACGTATAGTAACATATTTTAAATAATTATGAATTGATTTATTTTTTTTTCTGTTGTGCAAAATATTGAAACGATTTACTTGCAAGATTCCATGCTTACTTTTTTATAAACTGTAAAAGAAAAAAAAAAAAAAACTATTTAATTTGAACTATTTTAAATCGAAAAAGTAATTATTCTTATGAATTACCAATGTTGCTGTAACAATTTGCCATTGACAATCGGCAAGGGCTTGAGAATTTTTTATAAGTTTCCCCATTGAAAGCACACACGGGCTCAAAGTAAGATGGAAACAATTTTCCACATATATGTGTCTGTCCATTGGAAACAGTAAGCATCATACAAACTTTGTTTTCATAAATTAAAAAAAATTGATTTTGTAAATTTTTAAATATCACAGTATTGTAATTTATTTACCAAGAAAAAGCAGAAAGACAAAATTTACAGACCTAATTTTTTTTTAATAAAATGAAAAATAATGAAGCATTTTAAAGGATTCACCTCTTTTTATACCTTCACAAGCTTAAAAAATATCTTTTATTTGTGGATTTACTTTAAATTACAAACCTTGTTTTTTTTCGCTTTTTTATAAATAATAAATAAAATAAAACTGCTAAAAATGAAAATACGCATTCTTTAAAAGTTAAACTGATGGTTTTTAAATATTTTAAACTTAAATGGGGTAGACGACTGATGTTGATGACCTTGATTTTAAGAAGCTGAATAAATAAAAAGAGGGAGAAATTCGATATACACTGGTTACGTCTTAATAGCAAAATATTTTTGTTTTGAATTGCTATATTTATTATTATTATTATTTTATTAATCATACATAAATGTACAAATTAATATTCTTAAGACTAACAGCGTTAGCTAACAGGGCTTTCTGCTGCGATTGATATATCTTAGGTTGTAAATAATTTTGATAAAATAAAAATCCTTGGGCGGTCGAGGGTGTACAAAGCAAGAGTGACATAACTCTTGATTTGAACATCCCCGACCGCCCAAAGGAAGAGATACATAGGTTAATTTAAATTTTACTATCTAGTTCTAGGGTTTTCAAGATTCTATATACATTTTTTATGTTAAGTTCAGAGGGAACTGAAAGAATATTTAAAAGGTTATTATAATTTAATAGACTATTGCAAAGATTGTTTATTTTACTGCAATCGGTAGTTAGGTGTTTAATTGTAAGTGTGACGTTTGTAAGGCAAAGATGGCAAGTCGGGGCGGGTTCTTTATTGATTAAGTAGCTGTGTGTTAAACGGGTGTGTCCAAGTCGGAGTCGGAGGAAGCATCTGTTCATCAAAGTTGTGGTAGGCGTCGGGTATAAAATAGGTGTTGCATTCGGATTGATAGTTCTGTAATGATGAAAGTAATCGTCCCATAATTGTGATTTTCTTTGATCCCAGTAAGTTTTTATTAATTTCTTCAAATCGTTTTTGCTGGGTCGATAAGAAATTAATTCTGCATTTGAGTCTGTTGCAACAAGTTTGGCGTTGAGATCAGCAGATTCATTCCCTCTTATACCAATGTGTGCAGGAACCCATATAATTTTTATTTTAGTACCAAGGGATATTATGTTGTCCCGAATTTGGTTTATGACTGATGCGTGGTGTTTAACGTTGTTAATGGCGGAAAGCACAGAAAGGCTGTCGGTGCAAATTATGGTTCTCTGTTTTCTTTTGGTAGCAATTTGTGTTGCTTTAAGAATAGCTAAGGCTTCAACTGAGAATATCGAGAGGTAGCTTGGGAGTCTTTCTGCAGATTGAAGTTCGCAGTTTTTGTTGACAATTGCCATACCTGTGCCAATATCATTTTTTGAGCCGTCTGTATACAGAACATTCCAAATGTCGGTAGGGAAGTGGTTTATTAGCTCATGGAAGAGTTGGATGAAGGTTTCCTTAGGGGTAGCGTCTTTGTTGTGTTTCGATAAGCTGATATTGATAGCTTCTTTCGGGAGCAACCAAGGAGGGTATTTTTCAACGATGGAGTTCTTCACATATGGTACGATGCCAATATTATTGGCAAAGTTCAATGCTTTATATAAGGTAGAGGGTTGTTTTGGAACCTTTTTTCGTTTCAAAATTTTTGTTGAATCTGTGTTAATTTGGGAACGGTATGATTCCCAAATTTTTGGGATGAGTCGGGATGTCAAAATCTCTATGCGGTCTTCAATGGTTGAGAAACCTCCTTCGGCAAGCATGTTTTTTATTGGTGTTGTCCTAAAAGCTTTTAATGATGTCCTTATAGCTGCGTGGTATGGGGAATCAAGTATCTTCAAGTTTGTTTTCGCACACTTGCCATATATAACTAAGCCATAATCAATCTTTGACAAAATAATGGTTTTTGTGATATGAATAAGTGTGTTTATGTGAACATAACTATTTTTTGCTGACAAATATCTTATAATGTTTAATCTGGAAACTAGATTCTTTTTTAGTTCTAAACAGTGATGCTTAAATGTAAATTTACAATCAAAAATGACTCCTAGAATACTCAAATTATTAACATTTGCAATATAAATATTACTTAATCCTATGTTGAAACCAGAACAGTTTATTTTTCTGCATATATGTAGATGTTTGTTTTTGTCAGAGGATATTAGTGCACCTGAACGGATACACCAATTGCTAATTTCAGTAAGTACTTCATTAAATAAATGAACACATCGGTTTGTATCATTACATTTGGACATTATATATAAGTCATCCGCATAGAGAGAATGATCAATATTTTTAAATTTAATAATAATTTCACTTAACTCATTGTAGGCTATGATAAAAAGGACAACCGAAAGAGGAGATCCTTGTGGTATACCATTACTTAAGTCATGTATGTATATCTGAAAGTGTGTTGTTAACTTTGGATCTAAATTTTCTGTTCATTAAGAATGATTTAATGAAATTATACATTCTCGGTCCGATTTTCCATTTGGATAATGTATTTAGTATGACATGTATGCCTATACGGTCAAAAGCTTTCTCAAAATCTATCGAAACTAGTGAGATATGGTTTTTGGATGAGAGGGCAGATGAGATAAACTCATCAATATGCAGCAGTGAGTCGATGGTGCTACGGCCTAATTTGAAAGCGACTTGATTTGTATTAATGAGATTGTGCCTTTCGATGTACCATAACAATCTTTTAGAAATAATTTTGTCTAAGATTTTGCTAGTGCAAGGTAGTAAAGAGATGGGTCGATACCCGTTGGTATCAGTTAATTGTTTTTTTGGTTTAGGAATAGGGATGGTAGTGGCAGTTTTCCATGCCTGAGGTATAATACCTTGTTCAAAGATTTGATTGAACAGTGCCATGATACGGCTTTTGACTGAGTAAGGGGCGTACTTAAGCATAGGATACGAAACCCTATCGTACCCCGGAGTTTTTCCTTTTACAGAACTAAGGCAACTATCGAGTTCTACGTAGTTGATGGGTGTATCGATAAATTTGGCAGAAGTAGATAATTCAAAAACTGTGTAGACATTATTTAATGCAATCTGTTTAGCTTCGCGGAATTCATAAGAAAAGTTAGTATCACTACTGTATGTTGACTAGCATTTTGCAAATTGATCAGCAATTTTGAATGGGTTGGTGAGCGGTTCAGAATTGGTTATTATAACTTTGATCGATGTTGGGACATAACTCCCTGTAAGTGTCTTAATATCGGACCATATCTTTTTAATTGGCGTGTTCGGGTTTAGATTCGAGGTGAAATTTTGGAAGCTCTCTTTTTTAGACTCTTTTGCTTTTCTGCGAAACAGTGCGTTAGCTTTCTTATAATTTATCAAATTATAATTATTGGGAAACTTTAAAAATTTTCGCCATAGAGTTTGTTTATTTTTACGCAAGACTGCCAGTTCGGGGTTCCACCAAGGTACTATCGTTTTTATAGGTTTGTGTTTAGTTTGAGGAATGGATAGATTGGCTGCAAACCGAATACCTTTACTTATTGTTGCTGCTTCCTGATTAACATTTAAAGTTTGAGGATGTTTATTGAAAAATTCAAGTGTCTTAGTTTGGAAAAGGTTCCAATCAGCGCGATCAGTTTGGAATTTTGGTATTGGAGCCGAGTAATTGTTTTGATGCCCGAGGCAGATACATGTAATGATAGGAAAGTGATCGGCACCATGTAGTGAATCGATTCTATCCCAGCTTGAGTAAGGTAGTAACTGGGGAGAGATGAGGGATAAGTCAACGTGAGTTAAGGAACCATGAGTCGAGAAATGAGTAGGGCTGCCATCATTTAAAACGGATAAATCGGTGTTGGACAAAAAGGCTTCAACTACTTTTCCACGTGAGTTAACTGTAGGGGAGCCCCAAAGAGGACTCCATGAGTTAAAATCGCCTGTAACAATCACAGGTGAACTAAATGCATCTACTATTTTCCAAGTCAATGGCGGAGAATGGTTGTGTAGGATGGATGTAGAGGGATACGATAGTGAGTTTAATTTTAAGTTGAATTTCAACGGCTATTGCGGAGATACTAGAATTTATTTCAAGGATTTTATGAGGAATAGATTTGTGGATCAGAAGGCATATGCCTTGTTTAGAAGTTGTGTTTAAGTTGTGAAAATATGGTTCATATTGCTTTGTAGCTTTGCCTATTGTGTTGAATGGGACGTGAGTTTCTTGAAGAGAAATTATGTGTGGGTTGTTTTCTTTTATTAAGATTTCAAGCTCGTGATAATTGTTAATGTATCCATTAAGGTTCCATTGCAGAACCTTAAGGAGTGGGCTTGTTGTTTTGTGAGACTTTTGAGCAGTATAATTTAAGCTATACTGCGAAAAATCAAGGGGCTGTGGGATTATTGGTTGATTGAGATGACTCCGTCGCCCAGGAGACGAGTCACTCAAACTCAACATTGAGTTTGAATGACTCGGCCTCTGAACGACAGAGTCATTGTATTGAGTACCAATAGTAAGATTAGATGTCGTCATCATCATTTTCGGATATTTTATCGTATTGTGTGTGGGTGTTGTCGATTGACATTGGTATAGATAAGTTATTGGAGAGAGTTTCATTTAGGTTTGATTGTGTGTTTGAGTTAAGAGAAGAGTTATGAGAATTTTTTTGTAATGTTGTTAAGAGAGGATTTTTTGAATTTGTTTGAGCCTTAGGTATGATGTTCGTGTGCGATTGTGTGTGCAGGTTAGAAGAATGGGAGTTTGGAGTGATGCTACTAGGTGATTGTGAGGTGGAGGCGGCAGGAGAATCGATGGTTTGTGTGTTCGAAGTGTGATGTTTGTATGTTGGTGATTTTTCAAGATGTTCGCTAGGAACTATTTTAGTTGTATTAGGTTGGACGTACAAAGTTGTAACTGGTTGAATAGAATTTGAAGGGGGAGTAGGGGGGTTAGATGTTTGAGAAGTGGAATTTACTGGTGGGGTTTGTGTTGGGTTATTGATAGAATTTGCAGGTTGCGCAGGGTTATTAGTTCTTGGAGGAACGGGTGGAATGGACTGTATAGCATTACTAGCGACGGCTGCATAAGAAGAATGAGAAGATGATTGAATTGGATTTTGCTCATTGTAAATTTTTTTTGCTTCTGCCATGGTACATTTTTTTTATAGTTTTAATTTTGAGCATTTCTTTAGCTTGTTGAAAACGTTTGCAAAGAGTGGAGGATGCAGGGTGTTCTTCTGCACAATTAGCGCAAGAAGTGCGGGTGCAAATTGTTGGAGAGTGAGGGGGGAGATTGCAGGTTACGCAAGTTGGATTGCGTGTACATCTTTTAGCGGTATGTCCGAGAATCTGGCAATTTTTGCAACGCATCGGGTTGGGGAAAAATTCTTGGACTTTAAGGTTATACCAACCAACATTAATAGAAGTGGGGGGGCGGAAAAGATCGAAGGTGAAGAGCATGAGCCCAGATGGGACTAATGTGGGTTTTTTGTTGGGAACTCCGTTATCATTTAGATTTACATTATCGGTAGAGTCTTTATTGAAGTCTGCATTTGCGGATCTTCTGGTAAACTTATAAACATCTATGACACCTTGGTCTCTCATTTCTTCGATAATTTCTTTTTCGCTGACATTGATTAAACAAGGTGCAAATACGGTACCCTTTGATGAATTTAATTGATCATGGAGTGATACAGTTATTGGACAAAGGTTTGAGAGAGTTTTTTTTTCCAAGAATATATTAGCAATTTGTTGTGATTTTACAAGAATTAATATATTTCCATCCCGGAGTTGGGTGATATATTCATAAGATGTACTAATACCATCTATCGCTTTTTTCAGCAGGAAAACGCTGAAGGAAGTGAGTTTTTTATTCGGGTCAGTAGGAGATATAGTTATGAATTTAGGATTTTTTGTATTAAGTTGAGTGGGGATGGGGAGATCGAAAACAGTTTCTATGGGAGAAGGATTATTATTTTTTTTTTTTCTTTTACCTGGCCGATCAGAATGATGATTGAATTCATCAAACCGATTGCCTGACAGCACGGTCATCTTATTATTATTATCTGCCAAACAAAATCGTTTTGATATCGCTGTCTCTGCTCGTTCTTGAGATATTGTCGATGAAAAAAGGTATACAGCAAACATATTGAGGTATGAAAAAGTAAGTATACGCCTTAGTGCTCTCTTATGAAAGCATAGGACTGGAATTTGATATCTGTCAAACAAAGTTGTTAAACCAATTTTTTTTTCAGTTGAAAGTCTGACATTTACGAACATGGATCGCTAACTATCGCACAACGCATAAAAATTGTAAAAAGCTACTACAAAAATGGTAATTCTGCCACAGCCACTTATCGTACTTGGAAAATTGTGAAGAAATTTGAAGAGACTAGATTGGTTAAAGATATTTTAAGGCCTGTGCATCATCGTTTCGCTTGTGATTGAACCTTACTTCTTCGAAAACTATGATAAAACGACTGTCACCTTCAATTCGGAGCGTTAAAGTCATATGATAACCGACTTTGTTTGCCTGCTATTAAAGAATACGACTTGGAGAATATGTGGTTTCAACAAGATGGTACTACATGCCACACAGCTTGAGCGAATATGGCTTTATTGCAAGAGACATTTTCTAGCCGTGTAATTTCTCATCGTGGGGATTTCAACTGGCCACCGAAATCATGCGATTTGACAACGCTGGTCTTTTTTTTGTGAGGCTACGCGAAAGAACGTGTTTATGCAGATAAACCTTTAACTCTTGAGCACTTAAAAACCAACATTCGTCAAGTTATGGCTGAGATACCGCCCCATATGTGTCAAAAAGTGGTTGAAAATTACCTCAAAATAATCGATGCTTGCAACAATTCACGTGGTGGTCATTTAAATGACGTAGTGTTTCACACATAATGTCAACGTTCAAACTTTGTAATAAAAAGAAATATCATGAAAAAAAAAATATTTTATATGTGTTTTATATACGTTTACTTTTAAGACCACAAAATGGAGATAACCCTGTAACTATCATTACTGACATTTAGTGTTCTTTAATATTCTTAGCAGACAATTATTATCAAACATAACATGAAGTAATTTGTATTGGCAGTTTTTGAAAACATTTGCAATTAGGTACTGCAAAATTGTTTTGTCGAATTCAACTACTTCAATATTTGATCAATAATATTGTAAATTCATGCAATGTTTTTAATTTCAAATTGGAAGTTTTCTAATCAGTATGGTTTGTTGAATTAAAATTCTTGTCAGTTTTCGCCGTTTTTACATTCCTATTTTCTAAATCTAAGAGATGTGAGTGCATTGCATATACGACTGCTGGTTTAATATACATATATTTTTTTTTATGACCATGGTCAAAACGCATCATTTGCATACACATTTCCTTTCGACAATTTTTGTACTACATTTTAAGTATTTCAATGAGTTTTTAAAGTGTATTTCGTTCCATTTTTAGTTAAAGCCTAGTACGCTGCTGATGCGAAACTAAAATTCCCATACAAAAATGACATGACGAAATCATAAACGAAAAATTTCGCTGTGCTTTTCGTTTTTCAGTACGATTCTCCACTCTTTTCGTTCTCAATTTAATTGCCTGGCATATTAATTGTTTGCGAAATTTTGACGTTTAATTTTTGTATGGAAAAAAAATTGTGTACTTGTGACTTTCGGTATTTTGACTTTGATTTATATTTAATTTAAAATTTAAAATAAAATGGATTTGTCCAATGTGTTCCAACAATACATTTCTGAATCGGAAACTCAGGATGTTGAAGATGTTATTGGTGATGTGCAAGAAGGAGCATAGGCTTCACAAAAATAATTCAGCCGTTGCGAGTCTCTGGAGTAATATATGTATGTAGCTGCAGAAATGAAAAAACCATGAACTAACTGCTCAACAAAATGTTAATAAATAGCAGCTGTCTGTCAGAACTTGTCAATTGTTTTGGACAGCTGACAGAACTCTCCACAAATATTTTTCCGCTGTGGTTTTCGTTTTCATTTCGCTCTGCACTTGGAGACCGCCGAAAAAATGTGTTTCACTTCAGCTGCGTACTAGGCTTAAACCGTAGTTCTTATTTTGTCAAATGTTAAAGATGACAGCTTAAAAAATGACAGCTTCTTAATTATAGATGGGCTATTCAAAATTAAACTACTTATTGGAAAACCCGATATTGCATTAATTTTTTGATGCTAAAAAAACATTAGGTTATATTTTTGCAAAATTAACCTTAATTCGTTTCTAAACAAAGCTTATTTCAATTTATTTTTGTTTTACACAAGTTGGTCACCATGTCAGTTTATAATAAAAATAAAGCCTTATTTAATTGATTTCAATTATTGTTTAATTTTATATCATATAAAAGTTGTTCTGGTTTTTGTAAATCCCTAAAAAATAAGACTTCCATAAATCTTCTAAATAGTATAAAAGCAGTTGAATCTCAAAGAATTAAATCAGAATAAAAGTATAGTCCACAATTTTACAAAAATGAAAACTCCAACTTTTGTTTTGTTAAGTCTTGGTAAGTTTACATTTTACATACATTTTACTTTAAATATGCTAATACAAAAAAATACAAATTTCTTAGCTTCAATTTTGGCCATTGTTTATGGTCAAAACGGGCAATGTGCAGATTCGTGTCCACAAATTTTTGATCCTGTTTGTGCTTTTAATGGAGCAACTTATGAAGAATTCTCTAATTCGTGCTATTTAGCAATTGCAAATTGTAATAGCAATAATGGTAAATTAATCTTTCTTTCACTTTGTTTTAAATTTACTTAAAATTAATAATTTTTTACCTTCACAGCTTACACACCAGTAGATCGTCAAAATTGTAGATAAAAGCTAAAAGCATCACGTAATGAACTTTACTATCCAAAAAATATTTGGTGTAATTTTTTTTAAAGATTCATAAAAAGCAAATAAACTTTTTTGTTCAATACTTAATTTTTTTTAAATATTTTATTAAATTAAAAAGAAAAAACTTAAAACTGTGATCAAGAAGTATTTTGAAATTAGAATCTCTTCATTTCTGTATGAACTTAAGAATCTTCTTACTTAATTTTGAACATAAGCAACTTATTGGTAGCATCATTTTCCAGTTTTAAGTTTACAATTTCCATCTCAATCCAAGTGCCTCGAGCAATACACAAAATACAAACATCTTAAACAAATACCAGTTGCAATCTCGATTGTCACTCTTCTATAAATAAACCAACTAAAATATGTGCACTTGCTAACAATCTTCTTAATATAAGTCTAAGCCGAAGCTTGGCATCCGTTAATCTGGAGCAATTCTTTAAGTTAAATCGCATTCATTGAACTTAAAGCCATATCCACTGATGGTTATTTGAACCAATGGCATTTTAATGACCCAACATCGTTGATATCGTTGTCATTGTCGTCACTTAAAACGGTGTCATGTCACTTGCTGTTGCTGGTTCTTCGTAGCAACATTTATATGAAAATTTATTGCAAATTTGAAATTACAAACTATCTGCTCTGATATTGCGATTCGCAACTCTGGTTAACTTGTTGATTCTTCAATTTTTCGCTTCGGTTATTTTTATTATAAGTTTTGTTGTTGTTTTATTTCCAAGGCAATTTGCGGTATGTTGTTAGGTTACCAATAAAATATGAATGCTAATGAAACTATTCTGCACTTTATTTATCTTGGTGACAGATTAGCCTTGAGGTCAATATTCTATAGTACACAGTGACGTTGTATACGATGTACGTTGTAAATATATTAAAGCTATTCATATAAAAAAAGATTTGTTAAGTTATGTCTCTGACAATGAGTTGGCAAGGTGCGTTGAGATGATTTCCTTTAAAAAAGGTATATACATAACTCATTCTCTTCAGCTTCTGTTTAATGAAGACACTTTGGAAATAAAATGTTGCTGTAAGGTTAGTACATAAAATGTTGCCTGTCTTAACGGAAGAGATCTTTTGCAGAAGATAAAATTGATTGATTAATTGAGAAACAGCAAGTCAGAGGTTATCCTAATAAGATTTTTACTTGTTTTGTGAATCTCAGTCTTAATTGGAGCTGTGTAAATTTGGTCAAATGTTGTTAATTAAATGATTAATTTTGTAGCACACTTTAACTTTTTATGGGGATCAATTAAAATTTTAAATATTTTCAGTAGATTTTTTTAAATCAGTTTCGGCAGGTCCTGTAAATATTTGTTTTGATATGATTGGAAACATTTGCGGAAGGAAAAACCTCATCTATGGAGTATTAAGTTTACAGCACAACTTTACTTACTTTTTATAAAAATCTCTTTTGAAACTAAAATTATAAAGGCTGTATTTTTTCTAGAACCATACTGATAACTTTCCATCCCGTCTGCCGATTTGTCGTGCTTAAAAGGTTTTTAGGTTTTCGTGTTTTGTAAAAAAATGTTGTTAGTTGAATTATTCTAAAAAAATAAAAATTAAAAACAGTATTTTGAATACAGTTTGATTTCAAAATCTAATTTCGTAAACGAGATTTTAATCGTAAACCCATTTTTACCAATTTTAGTAGCTTTTGCGTACAACTTTTTGTAGATTTTAATTTTTTATGAAAAAAATTACTGTTGGATTTTTATAAAATATTAAATACTGAGTTTTGAAAACAATGTTTTTTTTTTTAATTTTTGAGAAGAAATTTGAGTCGAAAGTAATTTTTTACCAAGTTTTAGTATAGTTTTTTTCTTAAGTTTTTATTTTTTGTAAGAAAACTGTCCATTTGATTTTTCTCAAAATTTTTGAGAAGATATTTGAGTCGAAAATCAATTTTTACCAACTTTTATTATTTTTTTAGGTTTTTATTTTTTATAAAAAACATGTCAATTCGATTTTTCTCAAAATTTTACCAGATGTTAAAAATGTTATTTTTCGTTGCACAAAATTATTTTGGAGATAAAGTCATTTTTTAATCTTAAAATTTTCGAGGTGGCAAATATTTTTTTTTTAATTTGATTTTTTTTCCAAAAATGGTATCACGTTACATAATTATTGTAATTTAAAATTTAATTCGAATCTCTAGTGTTATTGGTTCGTGAGATATTTTGGGTTAACCAAAATGTTCACTTTTTTTTAAATTGCTATGGTAAGAAAACCACCCACTCTTTTTTTTTGAGAGTCCTTTCTGCATCTTTCTGCACTGTTATCTGTATAACAACATTTATTTGAAGTCGATATCTCTACTGGTTCTTGAGCTATGGACGACGAAAAAATCTTCGCGAACGTACGCACGTACGGACGAACGGACGTGCGGACGTACACACGCACGCACAGACATCTCTCTAAAAATCTTTTATTTCGACTCTAGGGACCTTGAAACGTCGAGAAATGTCAAAATTTTACATATGTATTAAACAGACTGAAGCGAATATTTTTATTTTTTAAAGAATGTTTTTGGTTAAGACCTAAAATATGCATTTAATGGATTCTTTTTTAGGGAATCTAAAAAATAAATCAAGATTATAGATATAGGATTTTATTATACATATGTTACGTAATATCACTTGATTTATGCCTGGTTTGGATTGATATATCGTTCAGCGGTATTGCTGACAAACGTCCAAAGTGGTCCGTTCGAGGAAATAGTGGTCGAAAATCGGGCCTTTCGTGCGTAAACCCTATATATTAAAGCCAAATTCTTGTTCATACAAATTATATTTGTTTTTTATCTTTTTGAAAACAAATAATATAATATATAAAAAATAAAACATAAAACTTACAATAATATAAACAAATTAAACGTTCGACCAATTCAAAAAATGCCCTATTAAGATAAATGTTTTTCAAGTTTTGAGTATTAGAAATCATGAATAATTTTGTAATGCAAACATTCAGAATTTCTCGTCCATTTTACTATTCCACTATTTTGGGACATCATTTTCAAGGTCATATTGGATTATTAGAAATTTAAAAAGTGTTCGGTCATAATATTTTAATCAAATTTGGTACATGGTATTTAAAAAATAAAACAATAGTAACGACAATATATGATTTATCAAAATTCTAAAATTAGCAAAAATAAAAAAAAAACAGAAATTATTTCTAAAAAACTAAGCTCAATCTACAGGAGGAGGTCATTGGTTTAGTGAAAGGCACACATCTTAACAGCGCTAATAAATACTGACAATCATAATTTGCTGAATGATGAGTCTGAAAATATTATGAGTGATCGATTCTTGACGCACTGCCCCTAATCACATTTGATTTGTTTTGTTATTTTCGTAATTTAATTTTTCAAAATACCTATCATCAATCTCTTATGATATGCTGAAATCAGTTATAAAGAAATCAGTACCTTTGGATACTGTATAAACCTTGAAATGACACTTTCATTTGAGCATCTTGAGTTGTATTTTTATATATTTGGTAGGTAATTGAGATTTAAACAAAAAGTGTGTGTTTAAATTGTGACATGCTCTTAACCTTTTGTGTCTGGAAGTATTTCAAAGACTTTATATGAGTACATATTTGCCTTTCAATTTATATATTTTACCAAAGAAGATTCAAAAAAATACTTTTACTACTATCTCTAAACGTTTTTAGTCGACATCAAAAGAAGAGTCTCTCGCAAGATGAGCTCTTTTCTATGTACTCATACCCATATTACATAAATCTCTAAATCCGAAAGGCAAAACGAAATTAAATGGTCTGACTTTGCTATAAGATTGCAACACTTTTTGGAGTCTCATCATCAAATTGTCTTCTGCTATTTTTTTTTTCTGTTCACATTCAATTGGCGTGCTAGCTGATGTGACTTGGTTCAATTTAGGGTTTTAAGACTTTTTGTTTTTTTTTCTACAATAGCTATTTTAAAATTCGACAATAATATTCGTTTAACAAAACATTTTTTTGAAGCCTTAGAAAGAAATAAAACCTGGTGGCCGTTTTATTACAAATCATATACAAGCTAAACCATTTTATACATTGGGCCTTTTGACCAATAAATTTCAAAAAAAAATTAAATTTAAAAAAACTGAAAATTCAAGACACAAATTCCCTAATATGCTTTATCCTGCTTAATTCTTTAGCGTTTTTGCTAATATACATTTGTATGCAAAAAGTTAGTCTCGGTTTTAACAGATCGTTGAGGAATAAGTCTCTAGGACTTAGAACAATTTAAATGCAAAAAAACATTGCTCTGGGCTAAGATTATTCAACTATATCATTGTTAAAAAAACAGACTTTAAAGATTAGAAGGTTTAGATTTTGGTTCAAAATTTCGAAGCAGGTATTTTAATCATCAATCTGAAAATTCTTCTACTATGTGAATATTAATCAAACATATTTTAATTTCTGGTCGAACTTTCATATAAAACATTCCAATGTATACCAACCAACTCGTGCAGCAATTAACAACTTTATGAATCCACTGCTGCCTAGGAACTCTAGCAGGTTAATAAATTTAATTTACTTTTGATAACATTACCTTTCCACCATTAAATCGAAATTTAACAAAACTTAAATGAGATGATATAAATTTTGAGACCATTTAATTGTTATAGAAGCTGATGACCATCATCGTTTTGTTAGTCCGTGGAACTCACTGCCACCGGCCGGGTGATGGATTAAGGTCGTGCCTTCTGCTGCTGATCATCAAACCACTGATCTGGAACACGATTCTTTTGTCCATCTGTAAAAACGATGAGAATTTTATTTCAGTGGAAAAAAAAATAATTTAGAAAAATTTTAATTGAATTTTAACTATTTGGCATAGGATATTTAATTTTAAAAAATATGTGGGCCAAGGCAAAAGAAGAGCTCCCATTATCAGCAGGCCTCAACTCATCATGAAAAACGTTTACAGCGTTTCAGACTGGGCTTTTATTTATGTCTATCGAAATGACCTTCAAGGTCATATGGTAGTGCGTTTGAACTTCACGTTCACGATAACACAATAGAATGGATTTATATTTTATTTGCTATAAACCAAACATAAATGTTAACTTAAATTTATTAATGTTTTTAAAGTACTTTTCTAAACAAAAGCAAATTCTCACGCGTTATTTAAAATTATGTCTTTCTGCATTGGTTGAAGATGTTTTTCAAATGATGCAGAAGAAGAAAAAGATAAAGATAAGAAGGCGTTGGCGGGTCAGCATAGCTACTGATGCAGGGAAGATATATTGTTTTTGTAATTTTCGAAGAACACGACTTGAACTTTAACCTTGATGATGGCCAGGCCGTATTCAAAAAAAAAATAACGAACAAGAAAAGAAACCTCGTGTCAAACTTGACATTGTAATTGGGATGATTTAATTTGAGAGGTGTTTTGCAAGAATCTCCTCAAAGCTATGCTATGCCCTTAGAGGTCATGATGAAAAAGAGCTATTATTAAAGTTAGTTTTGTTTAATTGATTGACAGTATAATGCGTGTGAGGTGTGTCTTAAATGATTAATAAATTGAATTTGATTAGTGCATTATTATTTTTTTTTTAAATTTAATACAATACCACATTAATTTTATAGTTTTTTTTTTAATTTATATCAAAAGCTAAAATTTTTGTTTGAGATCTTTGAATAGTTTTTGGTCGAATCTTATTATAATACAAATTACAAAATTTAAAAAGAGGCTGGGATGCGACCCACTTTGATAACTTCCCATCCCGTCTGTCAATTTGTCTTGCTTAAAAGGTTTATAGGTTTTCGTGTTTTGTTTAAAAAGTTGTCAGTTGTTGTTGTCAATATTTTGCATATGATAAAATAGTTTGATTTCAAAATCTATTTTTGTTAACGAGATTTTTAGTCGAAACCCAATTTTTACGAATTTTAGTAGCATTTCTTAAAAGTTTTTATTTCTAATATTAACAAATACAAATTGGATGAATGACACTAATTTGAAGTCAATATCTTTTATTGTTCACGAGATATCGAGAACGGAACATCAATTTTTAAAAATGTTGGGTATTTTTTTTTGTAGATTTTAATTTTTTTATGAAAAAACGGACTGTTGAATTTTTGTAAAAAAAATTACTGAATGTCGAAAATAATATTTTCTGTGAGATAAAATTATTTTGAAGCCAATATCTCAAATTTTTGAAAAGATATTTGAGCCGAAAGTCAATTTTTTCCAACTTTTATATATTTTTTTTTTAACTTTTTATTTTTTGCATTAAATTAGTTTGGAGATAAAATCTTTTTTTTGTTCGTAAAATATTTAAGGTGACATAACATAACAAAATTTATTTGAAGTTCATACCTCTACTGGTTCTTGAGCTATGGACGACGAAAATAACTTCGCGAACGTACGGACGTATACGCACGCACATCATCTTTCTAAAAATCTTTTACTCGTATTTAAACTATAGGAACCTTGAAACGTCGAGAAATGTCAAAATTTTCATTTCGACAAATCGGGTCGATTACAAAAACTTCCTATGGTAAGTTAAAAAAATGTTACGTATCAATTTTTACCATATTTGTGTACTATTTTTTGTAGATTTTATTTTTTTATGAAAAAACGGAATGTTGGATTTAAAAAAAAATTACTGAATATCGAAAACAATATTTTCCGTGAAATAAAATAAATTTGAAGCCAATATATTTCATTTTTGAAAAGCTATTTGAGTCGAAAGTTAATTTTTACCAAGTTTTAGTATTGTTTTTTTTTTAGGTTTTTATTTTTTGTAAAAAAAAACTGTCAATTCGATTTTTCTCAAAATTTTGTCGAATGTTGAAAACAATATTTCTTATAAGTTAAAATAAGTTAGAAGCCATTATCTCAAAGTTTTGAAAAGATAGTTGAGTCGAAAATAAATTTTTACCAACTTTTATACATTTTTTTTTTTAGGTTTTTATTTTTTGTAAAAAAAAGTGTCGATTCGATTTTTCTCAAAATGTGTCCTAATATTGAAAACAATATTTCTTATAAGTTTAAAATAAATAAAAGATATTATCTCAAATTTTTGAAAAGATATTTGATTCGAAAATCAATTTTTACCAAATTTAAAAAAAAAAATTTGTTTGTTTTTACTTTTTTGTAAAAGAAACTGTCAGTTAGATTTTGTTCAAAATTTTATTGACAACAATATTTTTTGAAAGACAAAATTAGTTTAAAGACAATATCTTAAAGTTTTGAAAAGATATTTTAGTCGAAAATCAATTTTTACCAACTTTGAGTAATGTTTTTTTTTAGGTTTTTATTTTTTATAAAAAAAACTGTCAATTAGATTTTTCTCAAAATTTTATCAGATGTCAAAAACATTATTCTTCGTTGGACAACATTTTTTTTTTAGATGAAATCATACTTTAGTCGTAAAATTTTCGAGGTGACAATTTTTTTTCAGTTTTTTTGATTTATAAAAAAACCGTTAATTGGATTTTTTTCTAAAAATATACTTGTTTTGTATCACGTTACAATATATAATATAAAATTTAATTCAAGTCTCTAGCATCAATGGTTCGTGAGATATTTAGGGTTAACCAAAATTTTCACCTTTTTTTTAAATTGCCATGGTAAAAAAACCACCCACGCAATTTTCTTTCTTCTGCCTTATTATCTGTATAACAAAATTTATTTGAAGTCGATATCTCTTCTGGTTCTTGAGCTATGGACGACGAAAAAAACGTCGCGAACGTACGGACGTACGGACATACGGACATACGGACATACGGACATACGGACATACGGACATACGGACATACGGACATACGGACATACGGACGTACGAACGTACGTACACACGCACGCACAGACATCTGAAACGTCGAAAAATGTCAAAATTTTCAATTTGACAAATCGGACCCATTACAATAACTTGCTATGGGAAGTTAACAAGCTTTTGTTTTTTATATTTTCTAATGTAGGGCAGGAAGAAAAGTAGCTTCTTGTCAACTTATACAAAAGACCAGTTGAAATATATTTTATTCAACAGATTGATGGACTTTAGCGGAAGTGAAACAGTGGCAAAAGCTGATTTATTTGAAATTGGAAGGTAAGTAGTATAAGTACTCAACTTGTAAGTCAAAACAATGTATTTAATTGTATTTCAAAGCACAAACCTGAAATAAAAACAATCGTTTTTACTTTTTCAATTCATTATTATTTTGCCTTTTATCTCTACAGGTTTTGATTTTGAAAATTACTAAAATGTTGTAGTTCAGGATGTTGTTATGTTGAAACGTGATGTTTTTAATAAAATATAACAAACAAATAGTTAAAAGGAATTAAGTTTATTTCATCTATTGCGGACATATTTCTGGTGGTTTTTAGGATTTTTAAGCGAAGATCATTTTGTTCTCCTTTTCCAAAGTTAAATTTAGTGTTCATTCATGAAAAAATTCGTAGTAAGAACCAAGCAGAATCGACATGTTTTAAGTTACAGAATTTAGTTCATGATTTCTATTCTAACTATAGTTTCTGAACCTAAAATTAAAAGACCAAAGACTAAGCAACAATAAAAGTTTTAACCAATTATATGTTGCCCATTTTCCTGTATCTCCGTAAGGTCTGTGTAGTGTGTACTCTAATCCACAAATAAAAACTCAATAAAAAACTTTTAAAAAAATCAATTGAATAAACATGAAAAAGGTACGTATACGCCCCAGTATACATATTAAATGTTCGTAGGGAATACGAATAGGGAAAAAATATGTAGAAAGCATATTTCAATTTGTTTATTATAAGAGTTAATTTATAAATTTTAAAGAAAAGAAGTCAAAAACATTCGGGTGTAGCACATTTAATCAAATCGTAAAAAAAAGCCCCGACCTTGTGCGCTTTTTGTTACTTTTAAGAAATTAATTTTGTTGGATTTAAAAAATTTAACACTAAATTTTCACAACTTGACAATTTTTTTTTACCAAAGATATGAAGAAAAATAGTGCTGTTTCCATTTTGTAAATTGTTTTTAATATTTTGGTTTCAATTTATAGGCTTTAACGGTTTTCTTTTTCAACACGTTCTTTTTTACATTAACTGAGTTTATGAAAATTTTCAGGTATATAAAATAGCAAAGATGTTGTGTCATTTCAGGGAGACCTACAGTTTTTATGCCGAATCCGAATTGATAATTTAAGAAATCACTTTTTATGGAATATGTCGATTCTTCGCAAAAAGCAATACCCCTAAAAGAAACTTTTAAGTTACACATGCACTCTGGTAAGACAGTCCTACGCTACTATAAAAATAACAAATGTTATAAAAAAACCCAGGTGACAAAATCACCAAGGTTTTTGAAATAGCATAATTTATTAAAATGACCTACGTTATAGAAATAGCCCAGGTTATAGGAATAATCCAGGTTATAGAAGTAACCTATAGTTTAGGTTAGAAATAGTCCAAAAAATAACCAAGGTCATGAAAGAGGTTTTACAATTATTCAAGGTTTTGAAAGTAGCACCATTTATCACCATCTTATCAGTGGTCTTCTTGGTTCTATGGATTAATCGGACTGACGAAACCACGGAGGGTAAAGCAGAGCAGTTAGTCTTAAAATATATATTTTCAATATTTCCCACTTATTATTTTCACTTTATGAAATGTTAATTGATTTTCATCAAGACTTGGACCTTGTTTTTTATATTGGTCTTCTTTTTTTCATAATTTTAGACTTAAAAAACCTTAGCAAGTAGTGAAGGTTTTATTATGTTCAAAAACAGTTTATTTTACAGTGACATATAACCCACCTTGAAACAAGCAATCACACAAAAACTTTGCACAACAAATTATATTTATAAAGTGTCAAAATTTGAATAATTATATAATATTAAATCTTCAAAAATCCATGAACTGTAAATCTAATTCAATAACGATTTCAATTCATCAAACTTCAAAACCCAACAAAACCCACTTCAATTCCACTTGATTCTTTTAAAAACAAAACAAAAAAACACATTCATCCATCAAACTTATGCAATTCATCTTAACTTTATTATTAATATTGCCAAAAAATCATTTCAATCTTATAAGTCTGACATATGTATTCAATATGTACTGAAAAAGTTAAAGAATGTTCAATTTTTTATTGTCTCTACTCATATTGATTGGTTCATTGAAGACTCTTCAATAAAAAATCAAAAATTAATTGCCATTCAATAATTTTTGTTATTTTGTTGTTGTTAAAATTACATCATACAAATTAATTCAATTATTTTATTTAAACAATTCACAAAATAATAACAATGTAATTCCTCAATTACCGAATGCCTAATCTCCCATACATCACAATGATTGTCGGAACGATAGGTAATTCATCTTCAATGAATGTTTCGTACTACATCAAAGCTGCCTTAAAAATAACAACAAATAACCGCTATGTGTGATCACAAAAGAACACAAACTCTTACCAAAGATCCTCTCAAGAAACCTATTATTATAACATCGAGTCAGTGAAGAACCCTCTCACACAATACCGCATCTGAATCTGAATTATATACGAAATGCATCCAAAAGATAGATAGCTTATTTTTAGGGTCACATTTGGTAAAGTATCTATAAGCGAGCGGTAGTCTTGAAGATGGCTATCACCTTAGCTATTAGATTGCTTGATGGCCAGATCCGTTCTTTAAAAAAAAAAAAACTATGCAGAGAAAAAGAGGGGTCTTCAAAAAGATGTGTACCTATAAGAGTATGAATGATCTTGTTATTGGTTAGATACTTTATATTTTGGGTTCAACCGCACTTTGGTTAGATACATTTCATTCAACCAAATTGCGGGGGATGGGGACTCTTGAAGTCTCTTGAATGGCTCGAAGCACCTCTAAGATACGAAGCTCGCTACTTGTCTTCACAACGACGAACACGCCGACAACACGACCGACCGCGACGAGGCTAGGGAATTTCTCACACACAACGCGAGAAGATGAAGGTAATCCATGCTATCCATTGAGATAGAGATACATTTCGAATTCGCATAGCTTCTGCTGGTATACCAGAGTATCTTTAAGTTGAAGAAGTATACCTGTACAAGATATTGGGGGAGCTTCTCTCAAATGCTGATGGAATTGGTATAAATAAAAATGTTGGTGGATTTGTTCGACTTTTGTATCCGAACTTGCTAGAGATTCGCACGTGTATTTACGTACCTATCCGCATCGTCCTCCCTCAAAAACATAAAAGAAGTGCAGTCGTGTCGAGCTTTTATCGGTCTTAAGATTGGTTGCTTCTTGTTCTTTCGAAGTATATTTCGAATCCCTTGTTCGATCTTTGACGTGTTGAAGAACGATAATTATTATTCGCAGTGCAGAACGAGGATCTTCTTCTTTTATTACTTTTTTTATTTTTAATAATTTACAATCGTGATTTTGTAACTAAAGTGTAATAAATTTCGTGAGACTTCTCAACTCTCTGGGAACTTATTTTGGTGGTGGCAAACAAAACAACAAATCCGAAAGAAGTTGTAAACTTGTCGTCTTTGTGATCGTTTTCGGTTTTTGGTTGATCGTCTTCTTTGCCTGCTTTTGTTGTCTTCGATTCTCGAAATTTGTTGGGGTTTCGGGTGAATTACTGTGTGAAGATAACGTGATTCCTTTCTAAAATAGTAGAAGTCACTTTGGCATCGTCGTTGTTGTCTTCGTCATCATCATCATCATCATCATGATATCTAACGTTGGATTACTGGAAAGGAAGATGGCTTGTTTGGTACTGGCAATTGGATTACTTGTTGCCATGAACATGTGTGTCAGTGGAGTAAGTGCTTTATTTTTGTTTTGTATCTAAGCTTGTTGAAAGGTTGTTGTTTTCGTTTTTTGAATGTTTTTTTTTTTTTAAATTTTATTTTTAAGCATTGTGGGATGTGAATCCCAAGGAAATTAATAACCCCTGGTTTAGAGATTGTGTATAGTTTTTGTTACACAATTTCTTCAGAATGGGATATACTTTTACGATGATGTTGTTGGAAGATTAATGAAGGATATTGTTGAGAAAAAGTAATTATTCGAAATTGTTGCTATTCCTTTGCAAAAAAAAGATGGAATTATCATCTTATCTAGACCCAAATAGTATATAATCAGGAAGTCAGGGTTTTTTCCTTTCTATAGACTAAAAAAAATAAAAATCATTAGTTTACATAATTTTGATTAACTTTTTCTCATTTCTGATGTGCTCAGTGATCCTCGTAAGGCTTCATGTTGATAGGTAAATTAACTGGCTTTAAGCAGTTGTATCTTGCACCTTTGAAGACCTCATTATTGCAAAAAAAATTATTGTGTTTCTTATTGTTGTATTCATTAAACCAAAATAATTTTTTGTTTCTTAATACAAACGTTTAAAATCTTTCATAATTCCCGTAATAAAATATTGTTAAATTTGAAAAATACAAAATCTGACGAAGTATAAGGAAATAGAATTTCAATGAAATAAAACATGATAAATAAAACTGTTTTTGTTTTTCAAAACTTTAACCTTCAACAAATCTTGAAGATGAAATTTCGCATTGAAGAGTAAAAAAAATATTCAGTCAATGTTTTACAAAACATTGTTTTTTTCAAGTATTAGACTTCCAGCTCTCTGACGGATTTCTTCAAAACTTATGTTAGCATTTAAAAAACAATCATAAATTATATGTTATCTTATTATAGGATTTCTTTTTACAGAATGATTAGTTTTAGAACATTTTCTAGCCTTAGGTTTTTAACAAATTTAATTTTGATATCAATAAAATCAAAATAGTGTGTAAATATATATTGATTTTATTTACATCTATATAGAACAAATTTTTGAAAGCTCTAATGCATTTTTCGACTCGCTACACTTTAAAACTGTAAAACTAGAATTAAGGAAATTAAATTAGTATGAGTTTTTCCTTTAAAGCAATTTGGACAGATGTAGTTTTGAAGCTGTCAAATTTTCACATTTGACAAGTAAAAACTATACCATTACTAAAAGTGGAAAGATATATACGTTTTAACAATGCATTGCAAATTTCGAAGTCACAGTGTGCAGGCTTTGCACACTAACGGTGTTATTTCTCGAATATATCGATCACAATTGGTAACTAAGATCTTGTGATTCAATACATTTGAACTTTTTTTCATTCTACCATGAAAAAGAAGAAATCCTATGGCAATGCTACACAATTCATTCAAGATTCCTTAAAGATTGGATTTGCGAAAAAATAAACGGAAACATATTTGTACCAACACTTTTTTTACTATTTTTCCGGTTTTTGATGCCCTGAATTTGAATTTGAACAGGACTCAGAATCCCTCCAGTAGTTGGGGTTTTTATATAAAAAGTACGAAATTTTAAGCATGTGTTACGCAACAGAAAACTGAGAGAGGCATCAAAAAGTTCTTATTTATTCAGTAATTTTGAAAAAAAAAATTATTATAAAAATATAACGTTCTCTTTATCGAGTTTCTTTAAAACTAGTTTTACCAAAACTATATTTAAAAAAAGGCTGGGATGATAGCCTTCCATCCCTTCTGTCGATTTGTCTTCCTTAAAAGGTTTGCAGGTTTTCGTGTTTTGTTAAAAAAGTTATCAGTTAAATTATTCTAAAAAATTTAAAAATCACCAACAACATTTTGCATATGATGAAATAGTTTGATTTCAAAATCTATTTTTGTTAACGAGATTTTTAGTCGTCAACCGATTTTCACGGGTACTGCCTCTTGCGAGGAATTGACAAATTCTCCAAGAGTAATTATTGTCATGAAAAGTGCTTTCTCAAATTTGCCGTTCAGATTCGGCTTAAAACTGTAGGTCGCCTCCATCCCTGATAATAGTACTCGCACACAGGAATGGTTGAGAGTTGTAAGTCACTAGGCCCTAGTTCTCATACGGACTGTTGCGCCACCCAATTTATTTATTTAACCGATTTTTACCAATTTTAGTAGCATTTCTTAAAAGTTTTTATTTTTTAAATAAACAAATACAAATTGGATAAATGAAATGAATTTGAAGTCAAAACCTTCTATTTTTCACGAGATATCGAGAACCGACCATAATTTTTTACCAAATTTGCGTACTATTTTTTGTAGATTTAATTTATTTATGAAAAAACTGACTGTTGGATTTTAATTAAAAATTTATAAATGTCAAAAATTATATTTTCTGTGAGTAAAATTAGTTTGAAGACAATATTTTTAATTTTAAAAAAGATATTTGAGTCGAAAATCATTTTTTACGAACTTTTAGTAATTTAAGGTATTTATTTTTTGTTAAAAACTGTCAGTTTGATTTTTCTCAAAATTTTATCGAATGTTCAAAAAAATATTTCTTATAAGATGAAATCAGTTTGAAGCTAATATTTTTAATTTTAAAAAAGATAATTGATTCGAAAATCTATTTATACCAACTTTTATTAATTTTTTTTAGGTTTTTATTTTTTGTAAGAAAATTTTTGATTCGATTTTTGTCAAAATTCAAATTAATGTTGAAAACAATATTTCTCATAAGAAAAAATTAGTTTAAAGGCTATATCTCAAATTTTTGAAAAGATATTTAAGTCGAATAACTTTTGTTAATTTTTTGTTGTAGATTTTTATTTTTTGTTAAAAAAATGTCAATTCGATTTTTCTCAAAATTTTACCGAATGTTGAAAACAATATTTTTTATAAGATAAAGTAAGTTGGAAGCCATAATCTCAAATTTTCGAAAAGATATTTGAGTCGAAATTCAATTTTTACCAACTTTGAGTAATGTTTTTTTTAGGTTTTTATTTTTTATAAAAAAACTGTCAATTCGATTTTTCTCAAAATTTTACCAGATGTTGAAAACGTTATTCTTCGTTGCACAAAATTGTTTTGGAGATAAAATCATTTTTTGTTCGTAAAATTTACGAGGTGACAAATATTTTTTTTCAGTTTTTTTGATTTATAAAAAAAACCATTAATTGAATTTTTTTTCCAAAAATATACCTGTTTGGTATTACGTTATAGTATATAATACGTATGTACGGACGTACGAACGTACGTACATACGCACGCACAGACATCTTTCTAAAAATCTTTTATTTCGACTCTAGGGGCCTTGAAACGTCGAGAAATGTCAAAATTTTCAATTTGATAAATCGGACCCATTACAATAACTTAATATGGGAAGTTAATAATTTTCATGTTTTTAGTTTTTTAAAATAGTGTTTGAATAATAATTGCTGTAGATATTGACATATTAATTAAAATTCTAAAAAATGTAAAACTAGTTTTAAAGAAACTGAACAATGAAGGGGTGTTTTGTTTTAGGTAATGTTTTTTGTTTTAGCCAAAATGTTTGCTACATAAGCTCATAATATTTAAAAATAACTTCATTCATCGAACTGTAAACTTGACGAAGTGTAATTTGTAAATGTTGTTCTGGTTTAAGGTAATTTGACAAGCACACTGAAAAAAAAGTCAAACACACTTCATTATTATGACCACTAGTTTGACAGCTTTCCCTATACAAAATTCTACACCTCTAAAGAAACACCCTATACATACAAATGAAATAAGTATTTTTTTTCAAAAAAACATTATTTCTCGAAAGACTCTTTTTAAATTAAAATGCTATGTTTTGTTTTGAATATGTCCTGTTGAATGTGTTTTGCACATTTTTTTAAGTAGAAATTCACCACAATGAATGTACATGCAAGAAATCAAATGTAGGTTACTATTAATTTAGAAGTTCGTAAGAATTCAAAACATTTTAGGTACACATTTGGTGTCAGTAAATTTTCCACGATGAACTGTCATTTTGACATAAGTAGACTTGACTTGATAGTAAGGCCCCTTTCACACCAAACGAATCCGAATCAATCTGGATCACTCCGAATCAAGTTGAATCTGATTCGTCATCTCCACTCTTTCACACCAGCTGAATCAACCTGAATCTATAAAAATCCTTTCATCTTCTTTTTGTTTTCCTTCTTTTAGTTGCTCTCTCTCTCGTATGGTTGTTGATTCAAGACTGACCGGACGAGGAATCTGACAGGTTGAATCAAGTGCGACCTCGAATCAAACCAGATTGAACCAGATTCGTCCGGTCTGAAGGCGGGAAATGAATCCCTTCACATTTAAACGGAGCGCTCGAAGCCGAATCTTGGTCAATCAGATTCAACTTGATTCGGAGTGATTCTGATTGATTCGGATTCGTTTGGTGTGAAAAGGGCCTAAGGGAGATTTTTCTTGACTAACTTTCCAATAAGTTTGCCTTAATTGGAAGGCAATTTTTTAAATGCCAATCAGATACTAGAAACTTGCCTTGATTTCAAGTCCCTTATGTCGTCTGAACCTGCCCATTCTTAGGTCGCAGTTCCTTATAAAATAAACCAACAAGATTTAATTCAATCTGATTTATGTGTTAAAGTTATGGAAACCTTTGAGGCTCAAGTGATCTCCACCCAGCAAAGCCACCACTTTACACTTTCTTCTATAGAATACATTTTTGTATGATTTATGGTTTTGTCAATGTCAAGGTCATACTTTAAGTTGTTGTCTTACATAGTTAAGCACCTATTTAATTAAATATCTTCCAACAAATCTTAGATAACACATTTTTTATATTTAAGTCTTTCGCATATTTTAACTTCAAACATAAAAATGATTTATAAAAAAAAACTTTAAAAAAAGAGTCGGAGTTGACGCTTGGCTCAACTTGGTTTAGAATAAATTATAATCTCTCATGCGTTCAAAAAAAAAAAAAAAATGTTGCAACAATTTCTTTTAAGACCCTAGCCATAGAGCCAGATGCAGAGATGCCCTACTAACCAGGTTTTGTATAAGTATGATTATTTTTTTTTCTTCTCGTATACATCACAACCTCCTTTTGAAGCTTTGGAACTTTGCAAGTCGTCGAAACGACGCGGACGATGCAAAGTGGTGGATATTGCGCGATACTACATGACATGGAAATATCTATCTTTGCATATTATGCATCATGCAAATATCGTATTATAACCATACACCTGTTAAGTCTTCAAGTATTTTTTGAGAGTAATTAAAAAAAACCTCTTTTGCAAAACTGATCAAATATGCAAGGGCTTCCCCGTCTCTTCGACGTTTTTTTGACGTTCTTCGTTGGGTGCTGCAATACTGCTAGTTGAAATTTTCACTAGTTAAGGTAGGTACCTTGCTGGTAGCATCGGCGGCGGCGGCGGGCGCTGTGGCAAAAAAAGATGAGAAATTATCTTGGCTAAGAATTGTGGGTTTTGTCTTCTTGTGTACCTAAGTACATTGTAGATTCATTTTTATGAGTGGCAGGTACATGTACAGCTTCGAAGTCTGGCGTTTGCAATTGCGGAACACTTTTGGGAAAATCCTATGCTGCCCTGCGCTGCTTCCCTTCCCTACCTGTGGTACATGCATATGAAACAATCGGAGTAAACAAAAATGTTGCACATAAGTTTGTTTAATTTTCTAAAATTGTAGCGTGTTTGTTTTTGTGGAATTGCAAGGCTAATATGCAAGATGATAAAGGAAGAGATGGGGGGAGGGGGTGGTGGGCTTGTAGTATGATGAGAGGAGGTGCAAGAAACTAAGCCATGTCGAGTTGGTACTGCTGACACATATTCCAAGGTGCTGTAATCATAATAAAATAATAACAATATCCGAAGTGTGTATGCATAGGCCCATGAGAGTAGGTAGCAAGTTAACATTGCACTTAAGCGTGGAAAATTTATTTGATGATGAAGAGTTTTCTGTCGGGTAAAATGTAATAAATTCATTAAGTATGGCAGACGCCACCGCCATTGTTTACAAATCTGAATAATTTTAATGAGACGAATCTTCATAAGATTGTCCAATTCAATCAAAGAAAAATAATGTATGAATATAAAGTGAAAATTAATGTCAACAAAATTAAAAGACCAACATTTATTTAAATTTTTATAACTCCGGGAAAATGTTGCATTTCCCCTTCCATTATGGAACACAAAGTTACATGATAGCATTCCAACGATCAACGATGTAACCATTTTCTTAGACCTTCTTCACTCAACAGAATTGTAAAAAGTATAAGAATTTAGAAGTTACCAGGATCAGAATTAAGTTGTGGTGAAAACAAACAGATCTAAAGAGTCATTGGGCAGGTTCAGACACAATAAGGGACTTCATTCGCAGTCAACTGCATTCTTTGAACGTAACTTTTGACTAAGACAGCTAGTTAGTTTTTCAAATGTCACAAATTTTAAATTTGGACCTTAACTTCACTAACCTCTACCTACAATTCAATGAACAAAAACTATTAAACACATTATTGCCTCAAAAACACTCTTCTGTGTTGTAAAGAAATATTACTTATTTCTTTTCCAATTTGACAATTAACCCTTTTACACAAAATATTAAATTGAATTGTGCAGAAAATTAATAAATCATAGATTAATAAAGTTCAGCTTTCAGTTGAGTGAAAAAACATGATCAATTGTCATTTTGACATAAGTTTACTTGGCTTGATAGTCAGGGAGATTTTTCTTGACTAACTTTCATGTCAACTTTCCAATAAAGTTGTCTTAATTGAAAGGCAATCGGATACTAGAAACTTGCCTTACTTTCAAGTCCCTCATCTAGCCTGAACATGCCCATTCATTTCGTGGTTTGATGTTGGTAGCAATGGAATTTGACATTTGTCAAACTGTCAACTATCATTTTAAGTGTCATAGTTGAATGTGAAGAAATTTGATGAGATTCTAAACCAAAAACACTCTATATGAAGATATAAATCCTCGGTAGACATCTTGGTTTGCCTACAAGCTAAACCGGAAATCAGCCTCATACAATTATTCTTAGTGTGCGTGTAATTTCTCCTCTAATTTATGAAATTTCCCCTAAAAACTCAGTAGTTGAGTCTATGTATGCGTGAAAACATGTCAATTTTTCTCCTTGAATTCGTCCACATTACAAATACAACAATGTAAACAAATGGGTTTTGGAGGGTGATACGTACGAAGGATTTATATCTTCATATAGAGTGTTTTTGTTCTAAACGCTTTTGATGTCATAAGGCCTGTACATCACCGTAATGTACGCTTAGTCGCCTGAACCTGCCCATTAATTTCTTGGTTTGAAGTTGGCAGCACTGGAATTTGACATTTGTCAAACTGTCAACTGTCTTTTGAAGTGTCATAGTTGAATGTGAAGAAATTTGATGAGATTCTAAACTTTTTTGATATCATAAGGCCTGTGCATCACCCTTAGTCGAAAATATTGCTGCTGCAAGTGTAAGTGTTGCCGATGATACTAATTTAATTTCGGTGTTAGCTCTAATTATACGTGTCACACACGTCCTTTCTGACCTGGATTTTGACAATATGTGATTCAAGCACGTTTGGGCAATAAGCCACACAATACGACCAATTTCGACGCTATTGCTTGAGATCATGACACCAAGATCATGTAATATTCTCAAAAGGACTTAATACGATTATTGCTGGAATATTTGTCAAAAAGTGGGTGACTCAAAAGAATCCCATGATTGTAATCTTGCCTAGGCGTCCATACTTACATTCAAAAATGAATTACCCTATATTTCCACTAGACTTTCCTTTTAACTTAGATTAGTTTATTTTTTTATAAATTTCCAAAAACTATTTTCAAATTTCGACAGTTGATTGCAGCCATATTTTTTTAGCTTCAAATTGGTTGTTGTCAATTTTTAAATAGTTTTATCATATGAATACAAATTTGTTTCAAGTTTAATCTTATTACCGGACACCTTATTTTAAAGATTCCATTTTTATTATAATCAACTTACAATGTGCTTCAATTGTTGTTATTTTTAGCAAATTGATGGTTATACAGCAGGTGAAGACTATCCAGCTTACGAAGCCGTACCTAAAGGACTTTCATTCAATTGCCAAGGAAGACTTCCAGGATATTATGCTGATCCAGAAACTCGTTGTCAGGTAAACTTCCATCATTCAAACAAAAGATTTATTCAAAAACAATTTTTTAAACAAACTTAGGTCTGGCATTGGTGTCTTCATTCGGGTCATCAATATTCCTTCCTCTGTCCCAATGGAACAGTATTCAATCAAGCCGTTCGAGTCTGTGATTGGTGGACCAATGTAAATTGTGAATCAGCTGAACAACTCTATCGAAACAATGAGGAATTGTACATTACCGAAACAACAACCGAATCGACTTGATATAGGGCCAGCGATTATCGAAATTCATCCACAAGTTCTGCCAAAATCACAACCACAACAAAAACAAAAACAACAACATCAACCAAAAATTCTCGATCTGGCTCCAGAAATCAACAATTGGTCACAACTCAACGCAACCGACTTAATGTTAATCATAGTCAATCGCAATCAAAATTTTCAACTAAATTATCACCTACAACAATAACAACAACAACAACTACTACTACTACAAAACCCACAATTACCAAAAATATTAATAATAATTTAAGAAGAGGAACAATTAAATACTCAATGCAAACAAATAAAGATAACAAAAACAATAGGCAGCAACCACAACAAAATAGTTTAAGCAACAACCATAACGGTAAATTACCAAAAAATCCTAAAAATCTTGACGCTGAAAAGCTCAAAGACTACAAAAGTAGAATAAAGAACCGTTACAACATCGATTACGATCGATCGCTTGAGGATGAATATGAGATAATCGAGGCCATTGAATAAGAACAAAAGAAGAAAAGAGAGAAGAAAAAACAACGATGTGAGAAAGAGAAAAAGTATACCTTGCTGAGGAAAAGTGAGATGGCGTGTTACTTTTGTGTATGATAGAAAATAGCTTTAGTGTAAAATTGTTAAGTTTTATTTTTAAATTTAGTTTTTTTCTTTTTGTTATAATTTTTATAAATTTTAAGTTAGACAAAGTGTACAGTATTTTCCATTCCAAAAAAAATTATTGTTGTAATAAACTAAATTTAAACAATTCTCAAGTTTACTGTTTTTCGCTCCGTGCCTGCCTGAAAGTATGCAGATGTTTTATTGGTTTTTGGTTGAAGTCTAAGATGAAGTTTCTAAAACTTACCACTCTAAAACATCGGAGCTTTGAATTCGTGTTGAAAAGTTTGAGATCTTATTTTTTTTAATAACAAAATGAGTCAATTGTTAGTTGTTAACCTGTTGTCAGATTGTTTACACTCATTGTTTGGTAAGTGCGTTTATTCAAGTTAATTTTAAGTTGCTTCGTAAATCCTTGAGTATTTATTACATTTTTATAACTACATATATAAGAAAAACATAACTGTTTTCAATTGTTTTCAATATTTAAGTGCAGTGTACCAAAATGTGGCTTAAAACAAAAGTCAATATGAATAAAATGATGGATGTCTTTAACTCGTTTACTCTTAAAGCTCATACACAAAAGTATTTCCTAATGAATGAGTTGGGTTTTTATAAGGTTAAATGAGTGAACATTTAAGTTTTACAGTGTAGTGCAAAAGTTACATTTATAATGATGGTTTATTTGCAAACTATAAGAATTACATTCGAACTCAATTCTTTATTTTTTTGGAATTCAAACTTATCAATTTTAAAGATTTATTGTAAAATATGCACCAGTACAAATTTTATACACGTGTAAGATTATTCAGTAAAACTTTACAAAATATTTCCACAAAACTTTTTCCAGAAGAGGAAATAGGTATGAAAATAAATATTAAAAATAAATTGCGTACAATTTTAAATTATTAAGTTAAATGTTAAAACTATAATAATAATAAGTTACTAAGCTACAAATATGATGTTATGTTACACCCTATCTCAATATTTTACTAAAGTTAATATCAACAACTTATTTCTGAATTTCTGACATTTCAAATTGATTGTGTCCGTTCCCCAAATTAAGATTTTGTTGCTTTCTTGTTTTTAACGTACTTTCACTGTTATGACGTGTTTATATGCATTATATGTATAAAAAGGGAAGTAAGTATTTCACTAGTTAACAAATTATTAAAATTTTGGAATAGCTAATTATTTAGAGAATTTTTAATAAGCCATACTATTTAAGAGAAAAATGGCAGGAACATAGTTGCATTGACTTTAAAGATTCAAGCAAGAAATTAGTAGCAATGCTAAAAAGATCGAAGAAGAAGTGAATTAATTCATCTTTAGCCTTCTTCTTACGCCTAGGTATCAACCATGTTTAAATAGCGAGTCGAGGAGTTTCGCCGAAATCAATTTTAAGTAATTTCCTAAAAGCCAAAAATCGGTTACGTCTGTAAAATTTGATGAATGAAAATTAGACAATTAGGTCCCTTAATTTATTTTCCAAAACTTCCCATTTTGTTTTCATTTTATTCTGTAAAAGGTTACTTGTAAAATTGCATTAAAAATGTTGTATTGAAAATCGTAAGATGATTACCCCAATATCTTATTTTAAGCCAACAGCCATAAATCTTCAACCCCTGATTCTTTGACGGCTAGGTAAGGGGCCAGTTATAGCTATCATTGAATTCGATCCGGACAAATTTTTGAATCGATATTTGACGGTGTTTCCCTTTGATTAGAAATGAAATTTATATACTAATTGATCGCAAATCACACAAAGAATTTTTTTTTTTTTAAGAATACAAATTGTAATTTTCTCTGAAAATGTATTTATTTATTTTCCGGATAGAAATTCATTTTCCTGAACAGCTGATAATATTATGTCCAAAAGTGAAACGAATCGTTTCACTGATTTGTGTTCAATTTCACACAATTCCAATAACAGAATTCTGTCAGTAAAATTTTTTCGGTGGATTTTCGGGAAATTTTGTTCAATGACAGTCAAAAAAACTCCAATGTTTGTTTTTAATGATGAAAACCAATGATAGCTATAACTGGCGCCTAAATACAAAACATTATTAACAACATTTTAAGTACTTATACAAAAATATCCATATACATTATGAGAGCTCATTTTTTAAATCAAAATGTTGTCAGGTTAGCATTTTACACAATTTTTTATTTGTACATGATGATAGAATTTGTCATATTATAAATCAATTGCTTTCTAGACTAAATTTGCTTCATCTGTCCGACGATCGATCTTTACTAGTTTTGCATCTACTTTCACTATCTCTTTGTAAGCAAGATCTTAGATGGTGTTTATTGATGCTTTATACCTGGTGATCTCATATCTGCATAAAGTGGTGCAGTTTTATAAATTTGCAAGTGGAAAATTTTCAAACCAAAAATAACACTAATTCCATATATTTAAAACAAAATCAGCTTCATCCAACTCCTCCTTTTTTTTCATATAAACTGGATAACTTTGGCTTAGCTACAATAATCGCTAAAAATTCTCATTTTCGAATTTATGCACAAACAAAATATTATAATATATATAAAAATACATAGCATGCACATCTTATTATTATCAAGACCAGAAAGGTCTTATTCGGTTCATTATTTTCAAAGAATATAATATCTTTAACAAAATATCACTTATCATAAATAATCATTTTTAACACCATAAGCAAATAAAACAAAAATAAACTCTTATAACTAGGCTACAATTTAAATTAGCTAATCAAACACCTAAGAATTTGTAGCAACGTCAAAAGATTTTCCAGTCCACCCGCCCCTGGCTATAACTATACGTACAACATACGACCAACGACATGACGTGCGTCGTCGTCGTCGTTGCCTTTACCATATGAAGGTGCAAAACCAGTAATTCTTCCTGTTCGACTTTTAGTGGCAAAACTAAACCAACAGCCCTGTCTTAACACACATTCACAAAATTGAACTGTATCTGCAAAAAACAATCTTAAAAAATAAAAACAAACCAAACAAAAAAATAACAATCAAAAGATATAAATGTATCCATACATACTAATAGATAAAGTTGAAGCTTGAATCAAGAAAGAAAAAAAACTTGTCGCACTGTTTTAAGTCGATTACCTTCAATATTGGCACATGTTGATGTTGCTGCTGATCGGCAACTTCACGAATTCAACCACTCTATGACAATAACTTCTGATGTTGACATATGGTTGCCACTTTTTCTAGTCAAAAGAAAAATACAGATCCCTTAGCTGAGGACCTTACGATCGAGTGATCTAAAGAGCCATGATCTCTTTTATTTGTATTCAATGCATTTACATTAAAATTTACAAAACTGTTAAAAAATTTAGAAACTTGATCCAAGAAAGCTAATAGGTCTTCCAATAATAATATTCATTTTAAATAGCCCGTTCTTTGGACAGCTGTCACTTTTGCAGCGGTCATCTTGACATTTGATAAATAAAATACGCCAGTACTAAAAATGGAACAATACAACTAATGGACATTTTTGAAATTCACCACAAAAGTGGTGAACATTTTGCAATCATTGTTTTGCAAAACTTAAGCACTTTTTGGTTTTCGTAAAGCACGTTCTCAGCGGACAATTGTGTGAAGAATCGAAACCGAGTGCGTCCCTTAAGAACAATGGAGAATATAACTACTTTAGCTTGTATAGTGTTTACGAAACGCCATGTTTTTTTCCGATTCCCCAGCTATTTCTGTAACTAAGAATTCTACGGACGACATTTTACTGTTTTTTGCAGGTTCTCTGATTGGATCCTTGCAATTTACCAAAACATTGACATAATCTGAAGAACACAGAGTGATGTCAATGGGGATTTTTTGGGTATTGAGGCAGAGGCGGCAAAAATGGGTTTAACAGTTAATGAGGGAAAACAAAGTTCATGCTGTCATCAAGAAAGGACCAACAACACCGACGTCTCGGTCAAAACGTGACAACGGAGCTAGATGGAGAAGTCTTGGTCAAAACGTCGCAATCGAAAGACGTAACTTTGAGGTAGTTAAGGATTTCGTCTACCTAGGCTCTGTTATAAACGCAAAAAACAACACCAGCGCTGAGATCAAACTTAGAATAACTCTTGCTAAACGCTTTTTTCTGTGGGCTAAGAAAGCAATTGAGTAGAAAAGCCCTCTCTCGAGGGACCAAGGTGTCGCTATATAAGACCCTCATCATCCTCGTCCTGCTAAACGGTGCAGAAGCATGGACTATGACAAAAGCGGATGAAAGCACCTTGGGTCGTTTCGAGTGAGTAGTTCTTCGCGTGATCTACGGTCCCGTATGTATAGAAGGTAAGTGGAGGAGAAGATGGAACGACCGACGAGCTGTACGGGCTTTACGGTGACGTAGACTTAGCCAGAAGGGTTAAAGACTAATGTCTGAAATGGGTCATGTAGAGTGCATGAAAACTAATGCTCCGGCCTGAAAGTCCTCAAATCCACACCCACAGTAGGAGAAGACCGCGGATTAGGTGGCGCGCATAAGTGGAAAGTGACCTCACCCAACTTGGAGCGCGAAGCCGGATACATCTAGGTATAGACCGATTTGGATGGAGAAGTTTGTTGGGTGGAGCCCTAGTTCACACAGGACTGTAGCGCCACATTAAGTTAGTAAGTAAAGTGAGTTCTCGAGAAAGATAAGGACCATGCCAAAGCTCTACAATCGATTTAAGCAATTAGTGAAGTTATCGAAGAAATTAAATGCATATGGTTCTTTTTCTTGGCTGATACCGTATTCAATTATTATCAAATATCAAATGATTTCTTTTAGAAAATACAAATTTTGTATTGATATCAAAATAAACATTTCGAAACAGAGGTGGCAACCATGGTTGTCTTGGTTTTGTTTGGCTTAATAAAGTGAAAGAAGTCACAAGACCTGAAACAGAAGCTTGGAATTTCATTTTGTTGTCTTTCTGACGAGCTCCACTGCTTCCACTAACTGGGAGGAAAGTTGTTGTACAAAACAAAAGTAGGGTAGGGTAAAATAGGGGGTGAACTATTTCTTTGAGTTTGAATCGATATATGTAGATTGAACGTGTGTCAACAAGAAACTGGTTGGGCTGTTTGCTGATGGCCGCGCGTCCAAGCAACATTACTTCTTGTTATTGATGGCTGATATTATGGTGACACCACCCACGCTAATTTGACAGATGATTACCTTGTGTGTTCCAGGTTCTTTGACATTTAACAATGAACACTCGTTGTCGCTCGTCGGCGAAAAATCCCCAACCACACCCATGTTGTTTTTTCATTTTGTTTTTGAAGGGCTGTCGAAGACTCATTTGTTTCTTAAAGCGGACTTACTCATAACAACTTGAACTGGTAATGTTGTTTTTAAAAAACCCAAAAACAAAAACCAAATAAAATTCCTACATCATTTGCATGGCAATTGCAGTAATTCAGCCGCGGGCGGCGGTGAGTTCCCAATTTTGTTTATATATATTTTTTTTCTTTTATTACATTTTTAATGCGTGCAATGTGCAATGAATTCGAATTTATTGGAAAAATTACATAAGACTCATATGAGCTTGCTATAAGGCAGTAGGTATGCTATAGGTACCTACCTATAGATAGGTACTTCTCTTATAGTTGAAGTCGAAACGTTTGTTGGTTAGGGAAGCAAAATTAATATTTTCAACAGAAAGTACACATGAAAATCTAGTAGTCGCTGCTGTACGCTGCCATCATTGCCGCTACCGTTCATTACACGAACGGAATTGTGCAAAAGTTTGAATTAAAAATCATTAATTAAGTAAATTGTTAATTTTTTAATCAATGAGGCGAGGGTTTAACTTCCGTAAATATGTGTTGAGGAAAGGTGTTTATTTTTTATTGATTTTTCTTGTCACTAAATATTTGGAAATAATAATTACCGAATAAGTTTGATTACATGACGATCGACTACAATGATGATGGATCGGAGGAAGAAATATCGAAATCAATTAATTAGGATTTTTGTGCGTGCAAACAGTAAAAATACTCATATAATAGAGTTTTAATATTTATTTATTTTTATAAACCGTACTTGATGACAGAGTTGTGTCACGTACATAGGTTGAATAAAAATGTTGATATCAAGCTGCTTGCGTGAGTTCTCCCACCTTTAAGTACGATCTTGATTTATGGATAATCGTTAAATAATATTTATTGTAATATTTATTTCTAAGAATAAAAATCAATTTAAAGCGGTTTTGTGTGATTTGTGATCTTTTTATTACATATTTCGTATGGGTAGAGGTAATTTATAGTTATGAATGGTACTTTTTAACTAAGGTGCTGTTGTACACCTGTTATATGTCCATTGTCCACATTTGAATCAAAAATAGAAATGCTGATACTGATAACTTCTCATTGGTGCCCTTTAAAATTTTGTAGTTTTTGAAATGAAGTTAAAGCTGTTTTTCCCGCTTATACCAATTAAGTAATATTTTTGGTTTTAAAAAAATTACCAGATGTCAAAAACGCATTTTTTTAGTACACAATTATTCTGAAGGAAATATCATAATATTGCTCGTAAAACTTTGGCCAGTAAATTTGCTAAAGAGTTTCCTTTATATGTTCTTAGCAGTGTTCAACAAATTCTATTTATTTTGGACTTGAGCAAAAAACCTTACGAGGGCGATAAGGAATCACATACACTTTTTTTTAAATTACTAGAAAACCATATGTATTTTTTTAAAGGTACAAATACGAATTTAATTTCAAACAAAAAACGGGTGTAGGTACTACATTTAGTAAAAAATGTATAAAATCACATTTTTGGATGGGGAATTTTGTGTGTTTAAAAAGTATTTTATTTAATAAATGTTATAAGAAAAAAGAGGCTCGGATGCGACCCACACTGATAACTTCCCATCCCGTCTGTCGATTATTGTTGTTAAAAAAGTTGTCAGTTAAATTATTATAAAAGATTTAAAAATTACCAACAATGTTTTGCATTTGATGAAATAGTTTGATTTCAAAATCTTTTTTTTGTAAACGAGATTTTTAGTCGAAAAACAAATTTTACCAACTTTAGTGGAATTTGTTTAAAGTTTTTATTTCTTATATAAACAAATGCAAATTGGATGAATGAAATTAATTTGAAGTCAATATCTGCTATTGTTCACGAGATATCGAGAACCGAACATCAATTTTTACCAAATTTGTGTACTATTTTTTGTAGATTTTTTGTTTATGAAAAAATGGACTGTTGGATTCTTAAAAAAAATTATTTAATATCGAAAACCAACATTTTTAATTTTTGAAAAGCTATTTGAGTCGAAAGTAAATTTTTACCAAGTTTTAGTATTGTTTTTTTTTTAGGTTTTTAATTTTTTGTAAAATAACTGTCAATTCGATTTTTCTCAAAATGTTACCAGATGTTGAAAACGTTATTTTTCGTTGCACAAAATTGTTTTGGATATAAAATCATTTTTTGTTCGTAAAATTTTCGAGGTGACAAATATTTTTTTTTCATTTTTGTTTATTTATAAAAAACTGTTAATTGGATTTTTTTTCAAAAATATATTTGTTTGATATCACGTTACAATATAAAATATAAAATTTAATTCAATTCTCTAGCGTTATTGGTTCGTTAGATATTTTGGGTTAACCAAAATGTTTACCTTTTTTTAAAATTGCTATGGGAAAAAAACCACCCACTCAATTTTCTTGATCTTTTTGAATTATTATCTGTATAACAAAATTTATTTGAAGTCGATATCTTTACTGGTTCTTGAGCTATGGACCACGAAAAAAACGTCGCGAACGTACGGACGTACGTACACACGCATACAGACATCACTTTAAAAATCTTTTATTTCGACTCTAGGGATGTTGAAACGTCGAGGAATTTCAAAATTTTGACATTTTTGATTTTTAGAAAGATGTCTGTGTGTGCGTGTGTACGTACATTCGCGACGTTTTTTTCGTCGTCCACAGCTCAAGAACCAGTAGAGATATCGACTTCAAATATATTTTTCAATACTTTGAAATATTGGTTTTAAACTAATTTTATCTTTTAAAAAATATTGTTGTCAACATTCCGTAAAATTTTGAGAAAAATCGAATTGACACTTTTTTTACAAAAAATAAAAACTTAAAAAAAATTAACAAAAGTTGGTAAAAATTCATTTTCGACTCAAATATCTTTTCAAAACTTTGAGATATTGGTTCCAAACTAATTTTATCTTATAAGAAATATTATTATCAACATTCGATAAAATTTTGAGCAAAATCGAATTGACAGTTTTTTTTACAAAAAATAAACACCCAAAAAAAAACAATACTACAATTTGGAAAAAATTTACTTTCGACTCAAATAGCTTTTTAAAAATTAAAAATATTGGCTTCAAACTTCGATATTCAATAATTTTTACTTGCGACATATAGGAACTATATGGCAAGTTTTGCATTCGTGCAAAATTTTGTCTGTCTGTCCACGCTCCTACAGCCTAAACCATTGGGTCGATTGAGTTCAAACTTGGAAGTTAAGGTTTTGAGCAGATTCGCGTTAGGCATTTTTTTCATTTTTTTAAACACCCAAAAAAAAACAATACTACAATTTGGAAAAAATTTACTTTCGACTCAAATAGCTTTTTAAAAATTAAAAATATTGGCTTCAAACTTCGATATTCAATAATTTTTACTTGCGACATATAGGAACTGTATGGCAAGTTTTGCATTCGTGCAAAATTTTGTCTGTCTGTCCACGCTCCTACAGCCTAAACCATTGGGTCGATTGAGTTCAAACTTGGAAGTTAAGGTTTTGAGCAGATTCGCGTTAGGCATTTTTTTCATTTTTTTTTTAAGATCAAAACTAACAGTGGCCCCCATACAATTTTTTTGGTCAAAAAACGATAATTCGAATTTTCTCAAAAACAAACCGATAGATTTTTTTTTAATTTTCTCTAAAATTTTATTTTTTAACTTGGCTTCTTTAAATAAGAAAAACATATTTTTGTATTGCTCAGGAAAGGTACCGCTCATAGAACCGTTATTTTGTTTTTTTAATTTTCTCAGCAACTTATGTTCTGATTTCAATAATTTTTTTTGTGAATAAGCTCTTATATTGCTTTAACAATATTTGATTATCAAAAGTGCAATTTTTTTTGTTTGGATTTTTAAAAAAAATATTGATTTTTTTTTTCAAAATTCTATATCTCAAAAACGAGTTAATATTTTTTTACGAAATTCAAATGTAGAGCGTATATTTACAATCACTAAACAACAGCATACCAAAAATATTATATATATAGAACAAAATTGAAAAATTTTATATATAAAAAATTAATTTAAAAAAAACCGCTCTAACGATTTTCGAAAATTTTTTTTCAAAAATCAAGGGCTTTTTTATTTATAAAATGGCATTTATATCTTTGAAGACAAACTTATCTTACAGGTATATTTTTAAATCTTATATACATAGATACTTTTTTAAACAGACTCTTTGAATACAGGAGCAAGTTCGTGCGACCGAGTCGTGCATTTTATTTTATAAGAATTCAACAGTCCGTTTTTTCATAAAAAAAATAAAATCTACAAAAAATAGTACGAAAATTTGGTAAAAATTGATGTTCGGTTCTTGATATCTCTCAAATTAATTTGTATTTGTTTATATACGAAATAAAAACTTTAAAAAAATACTACTAAAATTGGTAAAAATTGGTTATCGACTAAAAATCACGAAAAATTAAAAACTTTTAGGCAAGACAAATTGACAGACGGGATGGGAAGTTATCAGTGTGGGTCGCATCCCAGCCTCTTTTTTAAGTTTTTATTTTTTGTACAAAAAAAACTGACAATTCGATTTTAATCAAAATTTTACCAGGTCAAACAAGTTATTTTTCGTTGCCGAAAACTACTTTGGAGATAAAATCGTTTTGTTCGTTTTATTCGACGTGGCAGTTATTTTTTGTTTTCAGTTTTGTTGATTTATAAAAAAAACCATTAATTGATTTTTTTTTCAAAATTTTATAAGTTTTGGTATCATATTTACGTATAATTTAAAATACTTCAGTAAAGTGGTTTCTAAAACTAATATTTCAAATAAAACCACTCCAGTGCACGTCAAAGACACAGTTTCATATCTTATTAATATTGTATGAAGTTACAATAGACATTTTCAAAATGGTTTGATAGTTCAAAATTCTAAATTTTATAATTTTGTGTAAACTTAAATACATCAATGTTGACCTTTTATTCACTTTCAATCCTATTTCTATTTTTTCTTTTTTCTAGATCACAATTCAAACAAACACACCTCTACCAATGCTGTTAAATTCCAATCGCGCAAATTTCAAAAACAAGATTAAAAATATTGCATAAGAGGACACCTGAAATATTATAGTAATTCAATGCTAAATTTTTAATCTCAAAAATAAACAAAAAGTTGATTATCCATATTCTGGTATAAGCGAATGTTTATTGCAATTAACATCATCTTCGTTCGTATAAAGAAGAAATACCTTCGCTATAAGAGTTCGATCGCAAAGTGCATTGTGGTTTTATATTGGATAAGTCAATCAGGTTAACGAAAACAAAAACCTACAAATTCAACCTCGTGATGTCAACAACTCGTGTCCACCATAAACCTGCATCGGTAAATCCATTCGCTTCGTATGCTTATCAAGAGAATGAAGAAAACAAGGATGAACTTGAAGATGAGGAGGACGACACTGACGACGATGGGGGAGATGAAATGGAGTGGTCTGATGAAGAAGATATCCAAGATGGTTACATCGACGATAGTTACATTGACGACGACTTGGAAGAAGATTTTGAAGACGACTACGACAGCGACAGCGACAACTACGACCACAAATTCGATAATGACTACGAGAACGACTCTGACACCGAAGAAGTCGACCATGATGACGAGTACCTTGACGACGACGAGGAGGAAAGTCATTTTAAAAACAACAACTATGCCTCAGCCGGACCAGGTTACTTCTACCCAGAGCAACCATATATTGGACCTCCAATTGTACCCAAGCCAGAGCCTGAAGCCTCATCGTCCAAACTGAGATACTATGTTCTCTCGCCAATCTGTGATATAGCCACGATTTACATAAAGTTTGCTATTCTTGCGATCCTCGTCTATGCTTGTGCTTTATGGTATACCGTTTACTTTGGAGACTTGAGTTCTATAACAACAACAACATCTGACATTGATGACAATGACGCTGATACCTGCCCTGCATGATTGCAATACAATACACTGTCTATCAATTTATTTTTAATTAAAGAAAACATTACAGTATATATCCTTTTTAAATAAGGTAAATAAAGTAGATAAAAGCTAGAGATGCATTTTGCTATGGAATTTATTAATATATTTGTTTTTTCTTTTTCGAACAATATCACCAATTTATTTAAAATAGATTATCCAGTTTCTGGATCTTAACCAATTTAAATACGTTTCTCAGTTCACGACATGGGGTTGCTCCTTCCAAGCAGAATTCCAGAATAATGGGGAACAACATTTATAAGGTTTTAATAGAATTCCATTCACTTTGCAATTTTTAGAATACCTGTCTCAAAGTTAACTTAAAAAACACTTTTTTTAAGTTAAATTCAATTAAAGACTTAAAGAGATTGCTTTCAGTAAAGATTTCATTCGTTTACAATTCTAAATATTGGCAGATCACTATAAATAGGTTTTTTTTTGGCGCGGGTAGATTTTGGGGGCCCGTGGCAGCCATTTTGCTTTGGTGACATCTGTCAAATCTTTTGTTTATTATTTAGTTGCTTATGCCATGGAAAGTAACACGATTGAACAGCACGTTTAAATGATAAAACTTTATTATCAAAATGAGTGTTCGCTAATGCAAACGTTGAGCGTATTGCGCTCATTTTACGGTAGACGTGGTGGCCCTTCACAGTCGACTCTTCAACATTTGGTGGCCAAATTTGAGACGACCGGTTCAGTAAACACTCAGCTAACACCCGTACGTTCAAGTAACGCAAGATTGACCGAAACGCTTTCGATGCGGTCCGTGAAAGTGTACAGCAGAACCCGAGGCAGTCTATTCCTTGCCGTGGACAAGAACTCGGCCTTTCGCAGACTTTAACTTGGCGAATTTAGCATCAGGACTTGGACCTACACCCGTAGAAGATCCAACTGACCCAGGAGCTCAAAGTTCATGACCATAGACAACGCCGCCGTTTGTTCGCTGACTGAACTTCGAATCGTTTGGAAGAGGACCCCAATTTTGGCCAAAAAATCATCTTTAGTGACGAGGCACATTTTTAGATGAATGGCTGTGTTAACAAGCAAAATTGCCGTATATGAGACGATACTAACCCACGGAGGTTCACCAGGTGAAAATTCATCCTCAAAAGGTTACCGTTTGGAGTGGATTTTGGGCCGGCCGTCGGCGTAATTGGTCCGTACTTTTTTGAAAACGACGTTAAAGAGGCGGTCACCGTCAACAGCGAGCGCTACATAACGATGATAACTAATTTCTTATGGCCCAAATTAAACCATATGGACCTAGACGACATTTGGTTCCAGCAGGATGGCCGGCGCTACACAGCAAAAAAAAATGTATTTCTAATCGTTTTTATTTATTATGTAGGTAGTTAATTAAATAAAAACAGATAGTAAACCTCATTGAGTTTTATATCTGCGTCATAAGTTATAGACAATCAAATTTATCTAGCTAAACTTTTGCCGCAAACATTTTTCAAACGCTCAACCTTTCAGAGACAGAGGGCGCACCGCTCAGCAATTAAGATTAAATTTTTAGTAAAAATTAAATTAGTACAACAAATGTATTTAGTTTCCTTTAAGCTCTTAACTAAATATCTAAGCTAAATCGTGACAAATATCAAATGCGACCCTCATTGATAACGTCCCATACAAACATTTCATATTTTGTAAAATAAGTCAAATTGTAATTTGAAGAACTTCACAAAGTATGCAATATCAAATTGAATTTTAAGTTGGTTTCTGTAGAGACGTTAAACCAATTTACTGGTTATATTTGTAGGTTTTTATTTTATGTAAGAAAATCGTTAATTGGATTTTTTCTAAACAATTCACCAAATGTTAATAGCAATATTTTTTGTAAGATTAAATAAGTTTGAAGTCGATATCTTTATTTCCAAGATACAAAGATATTAAAACGTTATTTTTTACTAATTTAAAGTAGTTTTTTTTAAATAAATTTTGATTTTTCAATAAAACGCCATTCTTAATAGTATACAATCATTTTGAAGGTACATAATATCAATTTTTGTTTGTATAATTATCCAGTTGAAAAATATTTGTCTTACATTTTGTTTTGGTTTATAAAAAAAAAACGCTTTTTTGAATTTTTTGATGTATAATATAAAATTTTATTGAAGTCGATAGCATCATTGGTTCAAGAAATATTTGGGATCGACCAAATTTTTCACTTTGAAAGAAAAGCTGTTATAAGGAAACCACTGAACCAATACTTTTGAAAATTGTTTCAGCAGATTATCTGCACACACTTTTTACTTAAAATAATATATATCTTTTTCAGTTTTTGAGATATAGCGAACGAAAAAGAATTTAAAATGAACGGACATACGAGCGATGATTCGGCTACCAAATGTTGGGCTCAACAAAGTGATATTGTGCCCGTGCGTCGTGTTGAAGCCATTTCTCATCTAAATAATATGTAATGACATGAGGAATCCAGATATGCCTGTAGCATTTGCCATTTATTGTAATGTTGACACCAGTTTTGGATTTGAATAGAAATAAGCCTATGGCGCTTTGGCATGGAAACTTGAACTAAGCAGTGAGTTTTTAAAATCTCGTGTGGATTTTGCTTGTTAAAACGGTTTGACGGTGTTTATAAAAAAACACACGATTTTTGAAAATAAATCCATTTGTAAATTTTGTTCTGGTATAAGTGTTTGCATGGTGCCAAAGTACACTGAGAAAAAAGGCAATAACATTTCATTACTATGAGCGCTAACTTGACAGTGATATCCCTAGAAATGTAAATACGTCGAACCTTACTCTTCGGACTATATTTCTTTTGTGCATCAGTAAGTCGCTTAAATGCAATGTATAACATTAAAATACAACAACAAAAAATATAAATAATACAAAATAAAAAAGCATAAAAATAATAAATATGGAGTACGAGTAATAAATAAATAAATAAAAAGAAAAAATAAAAACGACTTATTGCGTCACACTAATGTGAAAGTTGAATTTTTATAAATTTTGTTTTTGTATCTTTTCAAAGTTTTGTATATCTGTAACTTTGAAGTTATCTGAAATCATATGAATTCGGAGCGTATTTACTGACTGAATGGCAGCTCGACAGTGCTTGTCTGTGGTTATTTTTTGTTTTCTTACTTTTGTATAAAATCAGTTAAGATTTGTAGTGTTGGCGATAACATGGTTTGGTTTGGTTATGGTTGGTTGTTACTCTGTTTTGATATATGTACATATAGTATGGTGCAGACCATCAGAGACCACTGGAAATGTAGCTTTTCCACAGATTTGATCCAGTAGCCCATAAGAAACTAAAACATTTTGCACTGAGGTCTTCGTACGTTCTCCATAATGCTCGTAGATACATTTAACTTACAGCTGTACAAAGAAATGTAGACCATTGAATGATGATGATGAATTTGAATTCGGATGCTGAAGAAAAAAACGAAAGAAATAGGTAAGTTAGATAGGTATAAATGTATAGGAGTTTTGTGACCCATAGTCGTCGTCGACTAGGGAACTCTGACAAATATGGGGAAGCTTTTGTTTCTTGTTTTTATTTTTTTCTTTTTTATTAATAGAAAACAACAACGAAAAATACTAACTTCAAAGAGTATAATGTAACTCAAGGTATAAGAGTGGCATTATGCTATTTTTTTTTTGTTTTACTTAAGCTTTATGCGGTTTGGATTTATGGATTTATCGTGCACCAGCTGAAGCCAGTTATACATATGTACAGCAGTGATAGTTAATGGAAATTCATTTTCAAATACAGGTTTGTAGATCAAAAATTAGTTGTTGAGGTGGTTTTATCGGAAATTGCTATATACTCGTACCTAATTACTTTCAAGATGAAAAATGTAAATGAAATTATTTAAAATAGATATGAATTAAAATAAATCTTTATTGCATTTCTTTTTTATATATATATTGGAATCAAATCAATACACGGATCTTACAAATTTTGGGTGAAAATTTTGCAAAATTTAGAATAGATGCAGATTTTTGGATTACAAATTATTTTTATTTAAATCGAACCTATATTAGTCAACACAAAATGTTGTATAAGCAATTTAATTGTGATTTAGATTTAATGAAATTTGTTTTCCCAGCTCAATTTTAATTTTTGATAAAAAAAACAACTGTCAATTTATGATTTTTTAACTTTTTCATTTAATGCTTTTTTCTATATGTTCAAGTTGAAAGGCAATTTGTAACAAAAAGTGCACAATTATGTATTTCAAAATCAAATACCTTTTAAGATATTTCCAATTTTGTATCATTCACGAAACAAAATAATTTGTCACAGAAAATAAAATTTTCATTGATGTAAAATTGTAAACCAAGAAACCATTCTACATCAATACTTTTGAAATGTCTTTGAAGGAGTGCTTTGGTAGTCTTTCATGAACATAGTTACTTATTAAGGGCAAATTAAAAGCCAGTAAGCTTTTTAATAATTGTATTTTTCTTGATGGTGCTTATTTGGTATCAGGTCAGTAAATCAGGAAAAAATATAGGTAAAACTTGAATGATAAAGTTAAAAATTTTCACAGCTAGTTACCAGCTAAAGGGTTTTTCAATAAGGGTTGACCTTTAAGGCATCCGTCGATTGTGATTTATTTGCATAGACCTGCGACTTCAAAAAACCCTACAGGAAAAAGTCTAGTGGGGTCAAATCGCATGACCTTGGTGGCCAATTCACATCACCCCTGCGAGAGATAATCTTACCCTAAAACCGTTCAAGCAAAATGTCAATCGTGGCGTTTGCTATGTGGCACGTAGCGTCGTCACGCTGGAAACACATGTCGTTCAACTTAGGCCATAAGAAATTAGTAATCACCGTTATGAAGTGCTCGCTGTTGACAGTGACCGCCTCACTAACGTCGTTTTCAAAAAACTACGGACCAATTACGACGCGCCGCCGGCCGGCCCAAAATCCACTCCAAACGGTAACTTTTTGAGGATGCATTATCAGCTGGGGAACCTAGCATGGGTTCATGTCGTCCCATGTAAGGCAATTTTGCTTGTTAACACAGCCATTCATCCAAAAATGCGCCTCGACACTAAAGATGATTTTTTGGCCAAAATTTGGGTCCTCTTCCAAACGATTCGAAGTGCAAACGGCGATGTCTATGGTCATGAACTGTGAGCTCCTGCGTCAGTTGGATCTTGTACGGGTGTAGGCCCAGTTCCCGACGCAAAATTCGCCAAGTTGAAGTCTGCGAAAGGCCGAGTTCTTGTGCACGCAATGTTTGCGTTAACGAACAGTCAATTTTATAATAAATTTTTATGATTTGAACGTTCTGTTCAATGGTGTAACTTGCCATGATGATTTGTCATAAACAACTGAATAATAAACAAAGAATTTGACAGATGTCACCAAAACAAAATGGCCACCACGTTGCCCCAAAATCTACTTTCCAATTGAAAAACTCTTTAGTAAATGGCACAATATCGATTTCCAAATTTTTCGATTGGTAAATTTTGTTTTGCTAAGTTGGCACTTAGGGTGTTTTATGAATCTAACATTATATTTTAATATTGGTTCCTTAAATCCATAAGTCCAAAAAAATTACATAGCAAAGGCAATCAGACACGAAAATTAGAGCGAAAATCTAAAATCGTGTATTTGAGATGAACTAAAACAAAAGAGCTGAGGTTAGAACTTGTTTTTGTGATAAACTTTCTATAAGTACAAATTTTACCACTTAGTGCTACTTTTTTAAATAAAATTTAAATTAGTATACAATAACTAACATTTAAGCTTCACATATCTAGATTGTTTTTGCATTAAACCTTAGAACCATGCAAATCTAAATTTCAAAGTTATACCTTGGAAAATAATAAATTAGGAAAAAAATCTGATAAACATCTTATTCTTAGTAATTCGTTACGCCAAAATAAATTGATATTTTACCAAGGTAAGATAACTTTTGAAATATTAATGATAATTAATGAAAACAAAAAAAAACTGCCCCCTAACTCCCCAAAAACTTAACCTGAATTTATTCTTATGATTTATATAATTTATGTCATGCGGATAGATTTCCAATAGACTTTTGATTATTGTTGTTTTTTTTCTTTTAGAAACAAAATTGTCACCGAATTTTTTTCGGCAAAATCCGACAATAGAAACAGTCACCAAAATTAAATTTAGAAGAAACAAAAAAAGAAAAAAACTCAACCACATTATCATTTTTGTAACCAGTTTTTGAGCACAATCAGAGACTAAATATCTTGCACCACATGCGCGAGTGTAGTTTATACGTGCGTCTAGCAACTATACCATTTATCACCAACAAAAAGCCAGCCAGAGCTATGCATACCGTACTGCCGTACCGTGCCATGCCATGGTATATCCATGCTACATCAGCTTATAAAACTCTACATGCATTCGGATCATGATCACTTTTCGCCGTCGTAGTCGTCGTCGTCGTCGAGTCGAATATAGAGTCTTATTTTGGTATCTTATACGAGAGTACCTACCTATACCTTACCTACATATCGACCATGCCATTTCCATGAGACTTATGTTTAGCATTTAACAGTAAAGCGCCAATGCCGCTGCCTCCACCGCCACTACCACCCCCTATATCACCATAACTGCCATCCACCATCATCCATCCCCTCGTTTTACTTGAATTCGCGATCAAAATGTATATTTTTATAAATTACCACACACTCACAAAATACTTACAAACACATTGAACAAGAGAAGCAGTCCAGACAAGCCTAAGAAAATAGTTCCAAGACAACAGCAACGGCAACGACAGCAACAACGGCAACGGCAAAAGCAGCAGTTACCTGACTTTGTATCTCCCACTGCCCATAAGTCTGCAGCGCAACTTCAGTCTGCAAATAGGCAGCAAAGTGATCGGCGTTTGACTAAAAAAGCACTTCTTGGTAATAATAATAATAAAATCGATCGGAATAGAGATACCTTTAAAAAAAAAAAAAACTATTTCTTTCTTAACTTATCACTTCTCCCTTCATTCGTCGGATTCGATTTTAATTAAATTTTTGACAAATATTTTCGTGGTGTTTTAAGGACTTATTAATTTGCAAATAATTCAACCTTGGATTTTGCTTATTTTTCTTTTGTTGGTGAAAATTTTTTTTAATTTTCTTTCGCGAAAATTTTGACGTAGAAACGAAAACGACTTTTTCCTCGCGATCGTTATAATTTTTCTTTTCCTTTTCTACTTTTAAAAATTTTTCATAGTTGAGTGAAGTTTATCGCATTTACTGAATTTTCCATTTTTTATATCTGTTTTTTTTTTTTTTTTTCATTTTGTATTTCTTAGCAAATTTTTCTTCTCTCCTTTTCATCTTTGTTTTTCCTATTTTCCTCTTTATTATCATAATCTCTCTGGCTTTTTATCATCGTCACAACAACATAAAGAAAAAACATAAATTTTCCATCTTTGTCCATGTACATACCTTTACATATTTTGTTTTATTTTGCATTTAAAGTGATTGTCTGTGTTCAAGTGTAGATTTTTCCACATTTTCCACGAAAGTGAATACAATAATAAATAAAATAAATAAATTACTTTAAAATATAAATAACACAACAAAAATTAATTATACAAAATATTTAAAATATAGTTTCGTTGGCAAAAGCGAAGAAATACAAAAAAAAAAGAATTTCTTGAAAACTTAAGGGTGTGGAAAAACTCCCATTTTGGATTATTTTTCGATTTTTTTCTTTCGCTGAAGGTAAGTGTTTTAATTTCTGCTACCTAATTATTTTTAAGTTAAGCAATTAATTATAGTCTTAATTTTGTTTTTAAATTAATTTGTCTAATCATATTTGATGTAGAAATTGTTAAGTCCGTCATTGGCTATGTTCCCTGAAGCGCAATGATATATGATTGATTGATTGGCTTATGTTGGATAATTTACCAACAACCTATAAAATCGTTACATTTTACAGATATCTTGCTTAACCTTAACATATTTCACAGACTTCAAGCTTAAAAATTTCAGACAGGTGTTGAGCTTGAGATCATTAAAAAACACAAAAATTGAAACAAAAATGACCGACATAGCTCCTGTGAGTAAAAGAGTGACGGGGCTTCAGCCATTAATACCCGCTCAGCTGCAAAACATAACACAAAATGTATTATTTAATTTTCGGTATTTCGTTCCACAAGTATGATGTCTTTTACATTTATACGAATCAAGGCGGCAACAAAACCAACCTCAACATCACCAACACCACCATTAAAACGAAAAAAAAAAAAAAACAACGACAAAATGATAAGGTTTCGTAAATTTATTTGATTTATTTTAATTTTGCTTGGAAATACCTGTTGCTGTTTTTGTTGTTGTTGTGGTTTTGTCGTTATTTTTGTATGACCAGAGTGTGTGGCATGGTATGTTGCAAGGCTTCGTTGGAACAGCAGGTTTTTTTTATACTTTCAGTTTTGTTGTCTTTCGTTTAGGTTGAATTTATTGTGAATGAATTCGGCATATCTTAAGATTGGCATATGAGATTTCTTGTATTTTTAAATCAAACTTGATACCATACAGTATTTAATATATGGGTTAAGATCTTTTGCCCTATTCAAGATATTTGATTTGGGTTGTTTTTTTTTTTTAAGTGATAATAATAGGTTTGCAGTTATTTGAGTAAGATATTTCGCAAAATTTTGAAAAATAATTTTGTAATTTTTAGTGCAACATCATTGCTATAACTAATCAACAAATCACGAGACAAATAAGCTATTTGAATGTAAATATTTAACACTTCAAAACGGGTGTGGTGCGTTCAAAATGACATAATCTTAGAGGTGTTTAAGTTTAAAGAGAAAAAAAAATAAGTAGGCTAGTTAAATAGGTGAATGTTATGAACATTATATAGAAAATTTAGCATAGCTACATACCGGTTATGTTTAGGGCTTTGAGATTAAATCATTCATAGTAAAGGGCAAATTTTTGTTTTTGGAAGTATTAAATAAAAACAATAAAACATGTTTTCTGATGAATTTAATTAACCGGTGTAACCGAAAAAATTCTCATACTGTTAATTATAAATCCAGTTCAAAACTTCAGACTTGTTTCCACGGCCGGCGCGCGGTATAGTTTGGAAATGGCAAAATTTGCGAATCAAAGTAATTTAATGCACATTATTTATATTATATGCAATCAAGTTTTTGAATATTATAATTTAAAAAAATGTTTTCAAATTCAAAATTTTCCACTACATAAAGTGAACTTTCAAATGATAATGTTTTATAGTTGTCAAATTCTGAAAATATCGGTGTTGGTAGCAACTTTTCAAATGCAAAGGCGTCAATTAAACTTCTCAAAACGAGTTTTACAATTTTAATATAAAGTTATGTTTTTGTTTGTCCAACAGTTTTATTTATAGTATTCTTATTTTTTAATATTTTTGTGTCGTGCATAACGGAAATCATAAGAATAAAACTTTTTTTTCAAAAGATTGATAGAAAAAGGTTGAGCTTGTTTAACTAACAAAAAACATTTCTGAAGAATTTCAAGTAGGTATGATTATTAACTTCCCATAGGAAGTTATTGTAATCGTTCCGATTTTTTTAATTGAAAATATTGACGTCGTTTCAAGGTCCCTAGAGTCGAGATAAAAGATTTTTAGAGAGATGACTGTGCCTGCGTATGTATGTACGTTCGGGACTTTTTTCCGTCGTCCATAGCTCAAGAACCAGTAGAAATATCGACTTCAAATAAATTTTATTATACAGATAATAAAGCAGAAAGATGCAGAAGGGACTCTCAAAAAAATTGAGTGAGTGGTTTTTGTACCATAGCAATTTAAAAAAAAGGTGAACAATTACGCTAGAGACTTGAATTAAATTTTATACTATATATTATAACATGATATCAAAACAAATATATTTTTGGAAAAAAATCCAATAAACGTTTTTTTTTATAAATCAAAAAAAAAACTGAAAAAAAATATTTGTCACGTTGAAAATTTTGGGAACAAGAAATGATTTTATCTCCAAAATATTTGTTTGCAACGAAGAATAACGTTTTTAACATCTGGTAAAATTTTGAGAAAAATCGAATTGACAGTTTTTTTTATAAAAAAAAATAAAAACCTAAAAAAAAACATTAGGTACTAAAAGTTTGTAAAAATTGGTTTTCGACTCAAATACCTTTTCAAAAATTTGGGAAACTGGTTTTATCTTATTAGAAATATTGTTTTCAACATTCGGTAAGACTTTGAGAAAAATTGAATTGAAAGTTTTTTTGCAAAAAATAGAAACATACAAAAAAAACAATACTAAAACTTGGTAAAAATTTACTTTCAAATCAAATATCTTTCCAAAAATTAAAAATATTGGCTTTAAACTGATTTTATCTCACAGAAAATATCGTTTACGAGCAGTCAATTTTTTCATAAAATATTAAAATCTAAAAATCTCGTTAACAAAAATTGATTTTAAATCAAACTTTTTCATCATATGCAAAATATTGTTAGTAATTTTTAAATTTTGTATAATAATTCAACTGACACCTTTTTTAACAAAACACGAAAACCCACAAACCTTTTAAGTAAGACCAATCGACAGATTTAAACTATAATGATTTTTGTTCGGTACAGAATCATAATACATATCTTTCAATATTGGCATTGAGCAAAGTACGAAATATTGGTTTTATTGACATTTAATTTGACATTAATTTCAAAATTATTTGGAATATTCTTTAAAGATACGAAGTTTGGTTAAGTGCAAGAAATAGCAAAAAAAGGAAATCGAAATGTGTGAATTGATCATGGAAAATTTCATGAAAAGCATATAAAGGATCAACTGTAGCATTTGGCTTTTATGCTTATAAGTCTTTTAATTTTAAAGAGTATATCTTTTCTTCTAAAATTAAATGAACACCAATTGTTTCCTGTTAAAAAAAAGTATTCACATTTTATAAAAACTAAAGTGGAACCTCATATTGAAAAACCCATACAAATCACGAGCAATAGTAAGGGTTTTGATGTTTAAAAATAAAAAAAAAACGTTAATCTCTTTTATTTCAAGTTTCTTTCCAAAAATTGGTCATAAAATTCACCTATAAGGAAGTTACACACAGAGGAGCTCATCACATTAAAGTGATTTTATCTTCCACGTTTTAAGATGTTACCATTTGATCTTAAGTCTGTTAACTTTTATTACTCACGTAACGAGAATTAAATACTTATCAACTTTAAAAAAAAAGCAAATCTGACTCAAACAAATAAATTCCATTCACCTCAAAATCCCTTTGTTACAACTTAAAAGTTTAACAAGTTAATGACATTTCATCTCTAATGTATTACGAGTATGTTTGTAAAGTATTTTGATAATTTTCTGTGTTCATAATCACGATGAACTTTTAAACTACCAACTTCCTCGTTGCGAAAGGTGCATTCGCTTTGTTGCCATGTTTTTTTTTTTTTTTTGTAGTAAGATGTCATTTCAAATTGCGCATATCTTATCTTAATTGCCCTTCAATTGTTACCACTTTACCAGTCACTGTTGGTTTTCCCACTTTTGAATGAAAAGAAAAGAAAATTAAAAGAAAAAAAAATGTTTAAATTTAAATAAACAAGTTAAACAAAAACCATCACATTAATGATACCAGATTTATGTTTATAGAAAGTGAAATGCTTGAATATAATATCAAAAAAACAAAAATTATATAAACTGTGCTAATTAATTCGAACATCTCGGAATAAAAAAAAATTATAAACAAATATTATTCAATCGACCTTGAGTCTTTTTTTTGATGCGTCTTGGTCTTCATCGTCGCGTCTTCGTCTACATGGTAGCTTGTCTACATTTTTTTTTTTAATTTTGACCATTTAGTTCTGTTGTCTGTTGACAAGTTGTACCTTCAGCTATTTTAATTTGATGTGAATGTTGCCACCATAATTATTTAACTGTCATTCTGCGATGGCAGCAGTGTTATTATCGTGAATGACCTTTGAAAAAAGTGCAAACCTGTTTATGGTTATTAATTAAAAAGAATCAGGTTTATTTGGCTAAAGTAGAATTCTTTTGGAAAATAATTTTTTTTGCTCAGGCCCACTTGTTATGAATGTTGGACTTTTAAAGTATTTCAAAAATAATTATCATTAAAACCAATGATGTTTATTGCAAGAGTAACTTGTTTGATTATAGTTGAATTTATATTTGTTTCTAATTCTTCTAACTAGTTATTTTTATTTTTGCTAAAATTTCCATCAATGGAAAACTAAATATCACGACTGAAAATGCACAAAATCGTTTACATAAGGCCATAAGGATACAAATCTAAGATTTAAATCTAAGCACAATTGAGATTAACCTAAAAAAATATCTTATTATAAGTCGACTTAAGATAATTTGTATCTTGCAACAATTAGCCTTTAGTTACGTTAGGAGAGGATGAAAGCTAATCTAAATTTCAACCAGCCACCTGAACAAGCTGGTTTCCGATTAGGTTTTTTAACATAAATCATTTACAAACTGAACTAAGTAATAGAAAAATGCAAGGAGTACAATATTACTATCTACTTTGCTTTTATCAATTTTAAAAACCTTTCGATACGGTCGAACAGAATTTTGAATGGAAGGCATTATTAACCAAGGTACATACGAACAAATAGTCCGAATCTTAAAGAAAATATATGATAAAAGCACTGCACGCTTAAAAACGGAATCTATCAGACCAAAATTTAAAATTTCACGAGGTGTACAACAAGGAGATCTTCTCTCATCAGCGCTCTATTCCACAGCTTTGGAAGAGATCATAAGGCAGCTAGATTGGGAGGAGGAAGGCCTTAAAATAAATGGGAAATATCTTTCAAACCTTCGATTTGAAGATGATATCATTATTATATAAAGCACTACTGAAGAATTTCAATCTTTGATCAATGAACTATTGTGCTAGATGTAAAAATATTGACCTATCAACAAATCAGCAAAAAACAAAATTTATGACAAATGGTGCTTTCAATACAATAACTTTCGATAAAAAGAGGCTGGGATGCGACCCACACTGATAACTTCCCATCCCGTCTGTCGATTTGTCTTGCTTAAAAGATTTGTAAGTTTTCGTGTTTTGTTTAAAAAAGTTGTCAGTTGAATTATTCTAAAAAAGTAAAAATTACCAACAATATTTTACATATAGTTTGATTTTAAAATCTATTTTTGTTCACGAGATTTTCAGTCGTAAACCAGTTTTTACCAATTTTAGTAGAATTTTGTAGATTTAATTTTTTTTTATGAAAAAACTGAGTGTTGGATTTTTATACAAAATTACTGAATGTCGAAAACAATATTTTCTGTAAGATAAAATTATTTTGAAGCTAATATGTCAAATTTTTAAAAAGATATTTGAGTCGATAATCAATTTTTGCCAACTTTTAGTAATGTTTTTTTTAGGTTTTCATTTTTTATAAGAAAAACTGTCAGTTCGATTTTTCTTAAAATTTTATCAGATGTCAAAAACGTTATTTTTCGTTGCATAAAATTATTTTGGAGATAAAATCATTCTTTGTTCGTAAAATATTCGAGGTGACAAATATTTTTTTTCAGTTTTTTTTTTATTTAAAAAAAACGTTAATTGGATTTTTTCCAAAAATATACTTGTTTGGTATCACGTTATAATATATAATATAAAATTTAATTCAAGTCGCTAGCGTTATTGGTTTGTGAAACATTTTGGGTTTACCAAAACGTTCACCTTGTTTCAAATTGGTATGGTAAAAAACCACCCACTCAATTGTTTTGAGAGTCCTTTCTCCATCTTTCTGTATAACAACATTTATTTGAAGTCGATATCTCTACTGGTTCTTAAACTATGGAAGACGAAAAAAAAACACCCGAACGCACGGAAGGACGTACGAACATTCGTGCACACGTTCCCACAGACATCTCTCTAAAAATCGTTTATTTAGATTGTAGGAACCTTGAAATGTCGATAAAAGCCAAAATTTTCAATTTGACAAATCGGACCGAATACAATAACTTCCTATGGGAAGTTAAAAATGATTTGAAAAGATTTTGCCTTTGTTAAAGATTATTCTAAGTTAAATCAGTTTTTAGGAAAGTATTGTAAAATTATCTAAAAATTGTTTACCTTTTCAGTACAAGAAGAATAATTTTGTCTCAAAACATTTCAAGGAGATACATTTTTCATGAAACATTTTTATATCTGTTGTTTGACCTTTTTATGATTCGTTAATTTTCATTACTCTACCTTAACAAAAATAAGCAAAAAAAAAACAACTCTAAATTATATGCAGATTTTTCTATTGTTAAAGATGAGATAGAGAAATAAACTTTCCGTGAAGAGATTGTAGGTGTTTCTTTTTTGTTATTGTTGAAATAAGTTTTGAATACCAAATGCATCTTCTGAAATCTGCATAAACTACTATTTTGAAGTGCATTAAATTGTAATAAGCCACCTCCGCTTTTTCATTATACTCGTATTTACAAAATGCCAAACAAACTACATTGATTGATGGTTTATCTTTTGCAAAACACGTTCAAATTACATTTCAAACTACGAAATAAAAGCACCTATGTATGTAAGAAGTACGAATTGTACCTTACCTCTGCGCTGCGATACTCATCATCATCAACCATCACCTTTAAAATTGAATAACTTAACATTTAATCAAGTTGTGGGTTATGTTTGTATTTATATGTATATTTTTTATTTAACATTTTAGTTTGTATTTTTGAAATATATAATTATAATTTTATGTTTGTTGTCTTTCCTGTTAGTATTTAGTAATTTTGTTTATTAAAAGTAACATAAAAGTTGTTAAAACAAATTAAAAAAGTTATTTTCTTCGTCAAAATGGAGGATTGAATTTTGGCTTGCAGAAAGATGCTTAGTATATAAAAGTTGTTAAAACAAAAGATGCTTAGTTTTTAAATTAATTGTATTTTTTGTTATGTTTGTAATTGTAATTTGAATACATATTATATTATAGTTAAAACTATGTTTACATGTGGTATTGAAGAGAGTTTGAAGCTTAAATTGAAAAAGAATTATACGAGAGGTGTCTTCAATGACCGGGATTTCAATAGCGGCCATTTGTCAAACAGAAAACTAAAGCTAATATGAAAATTTACTCTGCAATGTAAATAATTGTTCCTATTTTAGGACATAATTTAAAAAAATATCAAATCAGGAAAAAAAACTATAATTCAAAGCTAGCTTCGTAAAAACTCTATATTTTCTCTACCAACTTAAAAAGTTTTGTGTTTTGGCCATAGTCATCTCCATTCTAGAGAAGTAAAACAAAACGGGTAAAAATTAGAATCTTGCCCGTTTTATTCACTGGTTTTGTGTAAAATCGGGAATAGAAACACAAAAACATTACTTGAAGAAGATCAAACCCTTTACATTTTTGTGAGTAAAAACAAGAAACACTGGATTCAATAACTCCAAAAATTTAACGAAAACGATTTTTGTTCTGTATTTGTTTTTTAACTTCATATAGGAAGTTATTGTAATCGTTCCGATATGTCGAATTGGAAATTTTGACATTTCTCGACCGACGTTTCAAGCTCCCTAGAGTCTAAATAAAAGATTTTTAGAGAGATATCTCTGTGTGCGTGGGTACGAACGTTCGGGAAGCTTTTTTCGTCGTCCATATCTCAAGAACCACAAGAGATATAGACTTAAAATAAATTTTGTTATATAGATAATAATCCAGAAAGATGCAGAAAGGACTCTCAATTGAGTTGGTTTTTTTTACCACATCAATTAAAAAAAAAAAAGGAACATTTTGGCTAACCCGAAATATCTCAAGAACCAATAACGCTAGCGACTTGAATAACATTTTATATTATATATTGTGATGTGATACCAAACAGGTATATTTTTGAAAAAAAAGAATCCAATTCACGGTTTTTTCATAAATCAAAAAAACTGAAAAAAATGGTCACCTCAAATATTTTACGAACAAAAATGATTTTATCTCCAAAATAATTTTATGCAACGAAAAATAACGTTTTTGACATTTGGTAAAGTTTTGAGAGAAATTGAACTGACAATTTTTTTGTAAAAATAAAAACCAAAAAAATAACTAAAAGTTGTAAAAAATTGATTTTTGACTCAAATATCTTTTCAAAAATTTGAGATATTTGCTTCAAATTAATTTTATCTTATAAGAAATATCGTTTTCAACATTTGGTAAAATTTTGAGAAAAATCGAAAATACAGTTTTCTTATAAAAAATAAAAACCTGAAAAAACAATACTAAAGCTTGGTAAAAATTCACTTTTGACTCAAATATCTTTTCAAAAATAAAAAATATTGGCTTCAAACTAGTTTTATGTCCCAAAAAATTATTGTTTTCTGCATTCAGTAATTTGTTTACAAAAATCAGTCAGGTTTTTCATAAAAATTAAAATCTACAAAATATAGCATGCAAAATTGGTAAAAATTGATGTTCTCGATATTTCGGGAATAATAGAAGATATTGACTTAATATTAATTTCATTCATACAACTTGTATTTGTTGATATAAGAAATAAAAACTTTTAAGAAATGTTACTAAAATTAGTAAAAATTGGTTTTCGACTAAAAATCTCGTTAACAAAAATAGATTTTAAAATCAAACTGTTTCATCATATGCAAAATATTGTTGGTAATTTTTAATTTTGTTAGAATAATTCAAATGACACCTTTTTAAAGAAAACCTACAAATCTTTTAAGCGAGACAAATCGACAAACGGGATGGGAAGTTATCGGTGTGGGCCCCAGACTCTTTTTTTGTAAATTTTTACGTATTCAAAGTTACATAACAATTTGTTGTTTCTTTTTTCTTGTCTCTCAAATTAGAAAAAATTAGAATGGGGAATTTTTAAAATGTTTGAGTTCGAAAAATAAAACGATTTACTATATTTTTTAACTTTCAATGGGAAGTTAGCAGATTTTTAAAAAATCGACTCACAAGTAATGGGAAATTACAAAACCCATACATTAAAAATTGATTTTTATATCAAAAACCTGACTTGATAGAAGAATCCAGACCTATAAAACCTTTAGAATATAATTTGTTTGGTTTATGTTACAATAAAAAACTTAACTTTTCTGACTGATGGTTTTGGAAAAAGAAAAGATTCCTCTAAACATTCTCATCACCCTTTACTTAAATTATCCCCACCCGTGCAATAGTTTTTTATTTAATTTCAAAAAACAACATTTTTACCGACTGCTGTTATCCACATTTTGACAAACTGTATTTTAAATTTTCGGCTTTTTTGGGCCAACATTTTAACAACCTGGAAACTTAAAAGCTGTCAAATCGATATTTTTGTTAAAAAGTGAAACTGACATTCAGCTTAACATTTTTTTAATAAATTTGACAATTATTTCTCATATTGATAATGCGTTTATTTATTAGTGTGTTTATAATATCCGGATTCTTGCGTTTCCGCTCAAAAATGCTCATATGTATTAAAATAACGTAAGTGCAATGACATTTCACAATTATTTTGTTTTTTTTTTTTTCACTCCATTATTAACGATGACTTTTTTTTACACCATAACAAAGAACTTTTTTCGCACTGTTTGCCCTAAACAAACAACTCCGAGTCTGACACATAATGACTTATTCACCTTCTTTACACAATTTATTGGGATAAAGAGGACCTTTTTATAGAGGCATGTGCCAAAATTATGGTTGGAATAAATTTTACCTACTCTACGTGACATTTATGTTTTTTTGTCTAATTATTATCATCACATCATCAATATTCGTTTTTGACACATCACGCTATGTCACATATCAAGCCTATAGAATGTCATTGATCTTTCTTGAAATAAGAAAAAGATGTTGACACTTTTTTACATCACGATATACTCGTATGCATATACACATACATGTGTCAAAAGCTTGTCACTGATATTTTTAGCGTATAAAGGACAAAGTAGTTTTTTTAGTAAAAGAAAATTTATTGAGATTAAACAAATCGTTCTGAAGCACTTAGATATTTGTGTGTCTTTCTCGAGTAGGTACTTAATCGTAGACTTGTACAGCCAACTAGACGTGGGATGCACTTGTAGTTTTGAACTCGACTTTTGTGTTGAACCATGAAGTCCCCTTAACAATATTAATAAGTCATTGAGTTTATAGCCTTGATCTGAGAAGGTATTTCTTTTGTGTTATTTTGAACATCTTATATGCATAAATGTACAACATACCTACCTACATCATTCGTCTTTACTCGAGGTTAAGTTCTTTTTATACAAAAAAAAAATATTTATTTTAGCGGTTTTTCTTTTTTGAAAATAAGAATAATACTTTAAATTCACATCACATATTTATAATAACTGCGCGCTGAGTCAAATAAGAACAAGCTAAGAGTGGAATAATAAATACATTGGAAACGGTTATGCATATAATGGTAAGACAATGTCTTCAAAGTGCTTGGACTTGAGTACGTGGTATTTAGATAGTGTAAAATTAAATAAAGTCCAGAAACTTGATAAAACATTTAAATGCATTAGAAAAACTGATTTTGGTTGTATTCTTAGATCGGTCTGTGTCTAGCCGATTGATATGAACATAACAAATGTTTATTTTTAAACATACACATAAAACTTTAAGTTGTCAATACTATTTTTACTGACTGCCATTTTGTCAGCTGTCAAGTGATTCAGTGTTAGTTTGGTTTGGCATTTCAAGAATTAAAGCCACAGGACCACCTAGCAAGACGAAGATTCGACTTATGATACCAAAACAAAATTGCTGATTGTGGTCGATGAATCTGACTTTTGTTTGAAAGGATACGTCAATAAACAGAACTGCCGTATTTGAAATTTTGATGATCCTCAAGTGTATGTTGAGACATAGTTACATTTACACTTGAATATTTTAATACAAACGTTGGAAAAAGTTATCGAAAATTAGAACTTCCGATTAGACTTTACATCCGCACCAACCGTGACGAAGATTATCATTTTAATAAAGTAAATTTGATGTCAATTTAAAAAAATCATCTTTGTTTTATTTCATTTCAATGTAATATACTTCTAAATACACCCTTCACTTTATTATGAACAAAGCATTATATTCTCATTCTGTCAAGATCAAAAACCAAGCCAACATTAATAAAGTTACAAATAACCAAAAACAAAAATGTTATGCATGAATAATAATTGATTTAATTTAACATCTTCGTCATGATTGACTCCAAATCATCTTCAAGCCTTAAAGATTTATCATCATACATGTATATACTATTTCCTAAATTCTTAAAACCCAAAACAAAAACCAAGAACTTCGAACTTACCCGAATTCTTATCGACAAAGATTAGTGAACACATCCTTCATTCGAGAATCGAAACGATCAATTATTCTCGTTCTACCTAAGAAAATCTTTCGGAGATCTCAGTGTCACTTTCACGGAGGCAAATTTGGTTAAATACAATTCTCAAAACCGCTATCAGTTTTTGCCATAAAAAAAACACAAATGACAAGTAAATTATTTTCATGACAGATGTCAAAATGGCTACCTGAGAAATCTGAACTGAAAAATGTTTGTCTCAAAAATAACGGAAAATAACTGACCAATCAAATGAGATTTTTTTTCCACTTAAAAATATCTGAGGTCTTCTGATCTCAGTGATATTTTGACTGGGCTATTCTCCATAATTTTTACTGCACATTCAAGCGAACGGTACTGAAATTTTAGATATTATAAAAAGTTTTCCAATAATGGTTTTCATTTTGATTAACCCAAATATCGGATCGTATTGTCATTTTTAAGTTATCATCTGCTGACATTTGACAAGTAAAAAGTACGACATTACTAAAAATGAAACGATGCATGCTTCAAAAATGCATTCAAATTGCTAAAATTGACTGCAAAACTGCACTTTTTGGTCCTAGCAGAACACGTTATCGGACGGCAACAGTAAGACTGGTGTAAAAATTGTATCTGTTAAGAGTTCGAATTGAATCCTATTTTGACCTCTATACACCTTTAGATCGAACAAAACATACATAAATGGTTAGTAATATAATAATAAATTTATAAAGCTTGATTGTTGATAAAAAAAAGCATTATTTTGCACGGACATAAAACCCAATATTTGCATGGGTATGTACTATAATCGTAGCTTCTTTGTTTTTAAAATCAAATCATTAAAAAACTGAACAAGAAATAAAACAACTAATTTGAATATCATCAAATTTTGAAGTGAAATCTCAATAGATTACAGTCTTTACCTCAGAAATTCAATGACAGTAGTTCGAAAATAATTCCATCCTCGTATAAACGAATTGCACTTAAAAGTATTTTCAGCTCAATTTAACACTAAAATAATAACAACAACAAAAAAACATTCACAAATTGAATTGTAAGTAAAACTTGGCTAGATCTATCTACCATCCTCATCATCATCATCACTATCGTGCACCTGTTCAGAATTGGCAATGAAATCAAACCACAAAAACCAAATCACGAATAAAATAATTTGAAAATTTTCCGGTAAACATTATTGCCAAAACTATTTTATTTACTTTTATTTAAAATCAAAATAAAAAAAAAAATAAATACATTTCAAGTGAAGTGCATATCGCACGTTTTATTTTAAAGTGTAATATCATAAATCACTTAAGTGTTATTAGTCAACCAAAAATATGTGATAAGTTTTGCAATTTAAACCATAACGTATAACTTACTAAAATCGTCTTGGCTGACTAACCGATTCGATGTCAATAGAAGCCAAAGACAATAATGATGCCCAAGCCCATAATTGAGAGCCCGTGAAAACGAAAGTTCATCCATCCGTTCGACTGTAACCGATCACTGATCGATATTCATAATATACACATAGATATACCTATCTATGTTGCGTTGGTTGAGGAACCAAACAAAAAAAACAAAAACAACAACTAAATACTTCAAAATGTAATTAGATACTTTTATAGATCACTCATAGCGAAGTGATTTTGTGTCGGCATCAGCATTAGCATCATATCGGCATCGATTCGGTATTATTTTTATTGCTGATTTGAATAAAACTTGCCATAGATGGTGATTGATGTGGTAATATACGGCATTTGTTATACTTTGTTGTTTGTTTTTTTTTCACAGTATAGCTATTCAGTCTCTGTCTCGGTTTTATATTGTTATCTAATTTTAAATTCCGCATTGATATCCACTTCGAATCATAAGTCGAATGTCTGGTCAAGTGCAAAGTAAAAAAATTACAAAATCAAACCGCACACACAATAAAGATATACCTCGGCTCAATATGAAACGTGTCATTGATACTTTAAGATACTTTATTGTGTTTTGTTGTTGTTAAAATTCAGATAACAGAGAAATAAGCTGATAAAATATTATGTTTGAAAGTAGTAAAGGAACGATACAAGGAACTAGGGTCCTACAGAAGTATTTTATCCTCGTAAAAACTGCATTATCGACTTAAATTTCTAAATTCATGCAACCGTCAGTTTTGGGTCTATTTAATATTTTGCTAGTGTGGAGTGATTTGTCTGCTTAGTTTAAAAATAACAAAACTTACGTAAGAGATTAAGCTTTCTGGTTGAAATTTGGTCAAACTCCAATTTTGCCCGTTGACTCCAAGAAACCTTTTAAAACTTTAAATTAAAATAAAATAAAATGCACGACTGGATCGCACGAACTTGCTCCTGTATGCAAATAGTCTGTTTAAAAAAGTACCTATGTATATAAGATTTAAAAATATATCTGTAAAATAAGTTTGTCTTCAAAGATATAAATGCCATTTGATTTGTCAAAAAAACCTCCATTTTTCAATTTTTTTGTTTGAAAACCGTTAGACCCGTTTTAATTAAATTAATTTTTTTATATATACAAATTTTCCATTTTTTTCTTAAAAATATTTTTCCTATGCAGCTGTTTAGTGATTGTAAATATACGTTTTAGATTTGAATTTCGTAAAAAAATGTGGACCATTTTTCGAGATATCGGATTTTGAAAGAAATAAAATGCACGACTGGGTCGCACGAACTTGCTCCTGTATTCAAAGAGTCTGTTTAAAAAAGTATTTATGTATTTAAGATTTAAAAATATACCTGTAAAATAAGTTTGTCTTCAAAGATATAAATGCCATTTGATTCGTCGAAAAAACCTCCATTTTTCAATTTTTTTGGGAGGGGGTTACATTCAATACAGTTAGAATAATTTAAAAAAAAAACTAATTTAAGATTCAAAATTTTACCTGAAAAATAAGTTTGTCTTCAAAAATTTAAATGCCATTTTATAAATAAAAAAGCTCTTGATTTTTCAAAAATTTTTTTCGAAAATCGTTAGAGCGGTGTTTTTTTAAATTAATTTTTTATATATAAAATTTTTCAATTTTGTTCTAAAAATATTTTTGGTATGCAGTTGTTTAGTGATTATAAATATACGCTCTACATTTGAATTTCTTAAAAAAATATGAACCTGTTTTTGAGATATAGAATTTTGAAAAAAAAAAATTCAATATTTTTTTAAAAATCCAAACAAAAAAAAAATGCACTTTTGATAATCAAATATTGTTAAGGCAATATAAGAGCTTATTCACAAAAAAAATTATTGAAATCAGTACATAAATTGCTGAGAAAATTAAAAAACAAAATAACGGTTCTATGAGCGGTACCTTTCCTGAGCAATACAAAAATATGTTTTTCTTATTGAAAGAAGCCAAGTAAAAAAATAAAATTTCAGAGAAAATTTTTAAAAAAATCTATCGGTTTGTTTTTGAGAAAATTCGAATTTTCGTTTTTTGACCAAAAAAATTGTATGGGGGCCACTGTTAGTTTTGATCTTTAAAAAAAAATGAAAAAAACGCCTAAGGCGAATCTACTCAAAACCTTAACTTCCAAGTTTGAACTCAATCGACCCAATGGTTTAGGCTGTAGGAGCGTGGACAGACAGACAAAATTTTGCACGAATGCAAAACTTGCCATATAGTTCCTATATGTCGCAAGTAAAAAGAGGCTGGGATGCGACCCATACTGATAACTTCCCATCCCATCTATTGATTTGTCTTGCTTAAAAGTTTGTCTAAATGTATCAATTCTTACCAAATTTGCGTTCTATTTTTTGGAGATTTTATTTTTTTATGAAAAAACGGACTGTTGTATTTTTATAAAAAAAATTACTGAATATTAAAAACAATATTTTCTGTGAAATAAAATAAGTTTGAAGCCAATATTTTTAATTTTTGAAAAGCTATTTGAGTCGAAAGTAAATGTTTACCAAGTTTTAGTATTGTTTTTACTTGCGACATATAGGAACTATATAGCAAGTTTTGCATTCGTGCAAAATTTCGAACTCGAGATTTTAATCAAACATGATATTACGATGGTAGAGAAGTCGAAAAAAGTGGGTCCCGCGATTCCGTCCGGTCAATTTTGTCTGTCTGTCCACGCTCCTACAGCCTAAACCATTGGGTCGATTGAGTTCAAACTTGGAAGTTAAGGTTTTGAGCAGATTTGCGTTAGGCGTTTTTTTCATTTTTTTTTAAAGATCAAAACTAACAGTGGCCCCCATACAATTTTTTTGGTCAAAAAACGAAAATTCGAATTTTCTCAAAAACAAACCGATAGATTTTTTTAAAAATTTTCTCTGAAATTTTATTTTTTTACTTGGCTTCTTTCAATAAGAAAAACATATTTTTGTATTGCTCAGGAAAGGTACCGCTCATAGAACCGTTATTTTGTTTTTTAATTTTCTCAGCAACTTTTGAACCGATTCCAATAATTCTTTTTTCTGAACGAGCTCTTATATTGCCTTAACAATATTTGATTATCAAAAGTGCAATTTTTTATTGTTTGGATTTTTAAAAAAATATTGAAATTTTTTTTTCAAAATTCTATATCTCAAAAACGGGTTAACATTTTTTTACGAAATTGAAATTTAGAGCGTATATTTACAATCACTAAACAACTGCATACCAAAAATATTTTTAGAACAAAATTGAAAAATTTTATATATAAAAAATTAATTTAAAAAAAAACCGCTCTAACGATTTTCAAAAAAAAAATTTGAAAAATCAAGGGTTTTTTGATTTATAAAATGGCATTTAAATTTTTGAAGACAAACTTATTTTACAGGTATATTTTTAAATATTATATAGATACTTTTTTAAACAGACTCTTTGCATACAGGAGCAAGTCCGTGTGACCCAGTCGTGCATTTTATTATATTTTTACTTCCACGACTGGGTCATTCGAAATTTCCAATGTATCCAATAAGTCTGTTTCAAAATATTTCCTGTACTCTAAGATTTAAAAATGTACCTTCAAAATATTTAAATGCCATTTGATTTCTCAAAAAAAAACTTAATTTTTTAAAATTTTTATTTGAAAATCGTTTGAGCGTTTTTTTTTTAAATTAATTTTATAAAATTGTAGCAAGTTTGATAATTTATGTTAGGGCACCGTTCCATCCAAAAACAAAAATTCCCAAAACCATACAACTAAAATTTCAATTTTTAAAACAGAAATCCCGAGGACAAGTCTTAAAATCTAAAATCTCAAAACTTTAAATCAAAATTCTGATCCAAAATCCCTAAGTCAAATATCCCAAAACAATAAAATGCACGACTGGGTGGTACGAACTTGCTCATGAGTCTGTTTTAAAATATTTCCTGTATTTTAAGATTAAATAATATACCTGCAAAAACAGTTTGTTTTCAAAAATTTAAACACTATTTGATTTCTCAAAATTACTTTAATTTTTCAAGATTTTTATTTGGAAATCGTTAGAGCGTTTATTTTGCAATTAATTTTGTATATACATAATTTTTCAATTTTTGTTTTAAAATATTTTTGGTATGCAGTTATTTATATTCATTTAACATTTCAATTTCGTAAAAAAAATGAGGACATATTTTTGAAAACCAAATTTCGAAAAAAAATGTTAAATATTTTTTAAAAATCAAAAATATAAAAAATGACATTTTTGATAATAAAATATTATTAAAATTATTGCAATCGGTTAATTAGGGCAACACAAAAATATTTTTATTAAAAGAAGCCAAATTAAGAAAACAAAATTCGAGAAAATAAAAAAAAATATATCGGTTTGTTTTTAGGAAAATTTGAATTTTCGATTTTTGACCAAAACATTTTTATTGGAACTTCTGTTATTTTAAGTCTACACAAATTTTAAAAAACGCCTAACGCGGACCAGCAAATAATCTTAATTTCCAAATTTAAAGTCAATCGACTCAATTGTTTGGGCTGTCGGGGCAAGGACAGACAGACAGATGGACGGACTTTTGTCGTCTTCTTTACCTCGTAATATTATGTTTGATTCAATCTAGAGTTCTAAATTTCTTGAAAATGCAATACCTGCCATAAAGTTTCCATATTTCGCAAGTAACCTTAGACAAATCATAATGCCAATAATAATTTAAAACCATCCTTTTTAGATTTTGCTCCAACTTTATGAGCTTTAAGTACTGTGCATCTATTAAAATCAAAAATTGTGTCAGACACAAAGACCTAATCTAAAGACTATATTCACACTTAGTCACTTTTGGAATCCAATCTAAAATGATGTAGGTACTACATATAATTGAACCAAATTCTTGTTCAAACAGTATTTTTAGAAGGTTGCTAGCTTTTACGTAACCACCTGTCATTCTTTACCATAAACTATCATTTTTATAAAAAGTGTCTTCAAGAACTAAAGATCTTATGACATTTTCTTGCAATATTTTGCCCCAAGGATAATAATGACACTTTGTACATTCTAAAATAACAATATAAATTACATTACAATAAGCTATGCCTCTACCAGAGCGGTTTTGAAAAAAAAACTGTCAATTATGTTACGTTGGCTTTACTGTGTGGTGTGTCACATACTGTCTCATCCATACGTCATATTATTGTTATTTTTTTTTTAAAGTTGAAGTTCGATTACAAATTTTAAAATCGTGTGCTACTGCCAAAATACAAAAATTTCAAATTCCGGTATCGCCACCAAAAGTCTTAAGCCATATTTGAACCAACCAACAAATGAAGCTAATGAATATCCGCTTGTTCAAGTGAATGATTAACTTGCATTCAATTTCCAAACAAACATGGAAGCGTACTTGTCTTCGTTCAACATGAATTATAGACTCGCTATCACTATTTAAGACATTGTGAAAACTTTTACTTTGTAGCTGTTATGGTGTAAAGTATTTAAATCTTATGGATGTATTTTTTTTAATAATAGCTGTCGGATAGCAGCTGAGAGTTATCATACGAGAGCATAAATAAATGGAAGTTAAGTTTCTTTATTTTATTGAAATCGGAACACATCAATTTGAGTAATAAGAGTGATTTTAAATACAATATCAATTTACATATCTAAATAGACGAAATTGAGTATAATTATGTAAGTTAGGTGAATAATACGTATATCATATCAAAATGTTTATTAAATAAAATATAATGGGAAACATAATTCAATTGGATGAATTTTAAATCTAAAAAAGGTCTTCATGCTACTTAAACATACAATTTACGATTTACCTAACAATTACTTTTATTTTCTTTCTTAAGTCTAAGTGTCAATTTTTAAAAAGAGATAAATCACTTTTATTTTTAGATTTCTATTTTGTTTTCGAAACGAGTACCCCATTAGTGATGTTATTTAGAGCAATTAAGCAAGCTTTATTGTTTGTTATTTTCATGATACACTACTTGCTCATGTCAATAGATCATGGTGTCACTTTTGAGGAAACAGAAAGGTAAAAATAAGAAAGTATGTACAGTACATTCTTCTATTCATCACACATATAAATAAAACAGGAAGAAATCTATGTATAAACGAAATGTCTCATATAGAGGAGTTATTGGAGCCATTTTTCTTAAATGCAAATAAAGATGGTCGTGAAAACTTTCCATTATTTGATTTGAAAAAGATTTACTGATTTAAAATATAAACTCTCACTTAACAGTGTATCTTCCAAATGTTCTCATTGGATCGACCGGAAACATTAAGGTGAAAATGGCCGCGCTCACGAAATCAGACAAAGCTATTGGTTTTTATTTTTAATCATCCACGAATAAACAGGTCATGTCAGCTTAAGTAATAGCAATACGTCAGACTTCTTTTAAATTTTGACATGTAAGAAACATTTAATCCGGCATTTATTTAGTTTATTGTCAGAAGTTTTAAATGTATACAAATATTTCCAAAGCAAATGACGTTAAGTTGTTTTTCGAGAAGTGAAAAGATTTGTCAATTCTCAAAATTCCGTACTGATATGCATAAATTGGTACTAGTTCGGTTGTCTGGCTTGTCAAAATTTGAATTTGAAAAGTAAATACTCTAGATTTTGTAATAATGAATAGGTAAATTTTATATGTCATGACTTTAAAAAATTGTCTGAAAACTTAGTATAAATCTGAATCTCAATATATTTTTCTTTTTTGTCTTTTTTTGTTACACTTTAGAATTTTCAGAAAGTAGTTAGCTTATAGCAAGCGTCAAATTGCTATCAGAGCTCATCATAAGTGCATTCGTTTTATAGTAAAAGTTATCGTATGGCATTTTAAATGGTTGAGGGCAAGGCTATTTTTCCAACACCAAAATGTGAAATTATCAATGTCGGCTTGTAAAAGAATACCATAATGGGTGGACTTTATTATTTTAAAAATCTTCATGTCATCAGAAAAATGAGAACTTTACTTGAGCGCAGACATAACGATACGTCGTTAATAGACAGGATTAAAACAGAAAAGGGACAATATGGCTTCCCTAGGGAACACCAGATTGAGCAACAAAAGGTTTTGAATGACAATTTCTAAATTTTACCTCATACAATATGTTTTCAAGGTATGATTAGATCCAAGCTAAGAAAAATGGTGGAAAACCAGGAGCTTTAAGTTTAAATAAAATAATTCAGTGGCTAAGTTGGTTTAAAGCTTTAGAAAATTCAGGGTATACACAGTCAACTTTTTAACCTTGTTTTAAAGCATTTAAAAATATGTTTGAGAATGTGAGAAGATTTGTAACGGTTGATCTTTTTTTTACAAAATCATGTTGCTGTTCGCAAATGAGATTCTTACTTAAAAATGCTATATTTTTACGAACAACTTGTTCAAACAATTTAAGAATGCAAGAAAGCTTTGCAATGGGCCTGTAGTTTGTTATATTCGCTTTGTTACTTTTCTTGAAGATTGGTATTAGAAATTACTTCTTCCATGTATTGCGAAATTTGCCAGTTTTTAGAGAAAGTTTGAATATGAACGTAAAGGGTTCAACTACACTTTTTTAATACTATCGGAGGAATACCATCGGGAACGGCTAAGCAGTCATCATTCAAAACGGATAAAAGATCAAGGACTGTACTCTATATCACAGAGATGTGGCTACAGCTAGTTTGCGAAAAATAGAAAAAATTATGAAAACATACTTCATCAACTTCTTCAGGGCTATTAACAAATTACTCACGGAAATTTGTTGCGAAAGCGTTACAAATATCAACAGTTTTATCTAATGAAAGGTTCTTGTAAGTGAAGTTAACTGGAAAGCCAACTGATTTTTTTTAAGTTTACAAGTGTCTAAAATTTTTTAAGATTCTCTTTCAAAGAGGTCCTCATACATATCAGTAACATAACTAGCATATACAAAATTAGAAAGAGACTTAAATTCATTAATGAGTTCAACATAAAAAGAGAAGTTTTAAACTTAAAAAACGGTCATAAGTTAGATCATTCAACTTCCACACCACCAACGCCTTAAGTTAAATAATTCCGTAAAATTTGAAGATTCACCTGAACTCAAAATTGAAAAAGTTCAAGGCTATAAACCTTGCTTGCTTAATAGATGTTTTTATACAAAAAATTAGTTAAAAACATTTTTATATCACTTCAAATTTATCATTTATTTATTTTATCTCTACTCAATAATTATTTTTATGATAATTAACTATTCGCATAATACCACCAACGCAATTAATATAACTAGCTTAAGAGTTCGCATCTTTGTGCAAAACAAACTCAATTCGTAGAAATCTTGAAAATAACATTTACTAAGTGCCAATCCCATCAGTTTATGATCTTAGTATGTAAATTTTGTATTTTTTTTTTCAATTTTTAAATGCCACTCTGTCACTGGTTTGAGATTCAAATGTGGGTTTATAGTTTTTTTTTTTTAAGCCGCTATAAATAATTTCGGCAGAATTTGTTATTGATTTCTGTGACAAATTTGTGTAATACCTTTTCAATGATGCTAATAAAATAAAACTACCTTGCGTTATTTCTTAGCAGATTAAAAAAAAAAATAGCCTTCATTTTAATGTTCCGTATTCATATTTTGTATTAAAATTTAATGGTTTTTCATATACCAATATGAAATTAAAATAAAGCTATCCAAAGGAAAAAGCTTTGAACGTACTAGTTGGATACACAAACAATTGTTTTCGTTAAGTATGCTTACAAGTATTTTTCATTTCTGGGATGAGTTGTCCTAGGATGAGTTGTGTCTTGGGTTTTTTGACAAATCAAATGGCATTTATATCTTTGAAGACAAACTTATTTAACAGGTACATTTTTAAATCTTTTTTTTATTCCCTTATTATATATTATATACTTATTCCCGACTTGTATATAAAATACCTGTTAAAAGCTTTCAATTCTTTATTTTTTGACAATTTATCTAGTGCACATAGGATTTTCTAATAATAGGTTTCATTGACATTTGACCACTAAAAAACTACGCCATTTTTAAGCATTTTAAAGAAATTGTCAAAATTCAAGACAAAAATTATGAAATGTCACAGTTTGACAAAAAAAATACTGAGATCTAAGACCTTTAGAGAATTTTCTTTGAAGCCAAGTAAACAATTAAGTCTATGCCAATGGTCCAGAATCGATTCAAGACCTTAATGATAGAATTCGTAAAGTTATCAAGAACATATAGCAACAAGTGTTCCAAATTGGTCATATTGATTCATTATTGTTACATTGTGTAGAATATTTTGTGCCGGCTTAAATATTATGCACAATTATTTTTCTCAATTCCAAAAGATTTCTTTTGAAAACCGGAAATTTCCAAGTGGTTGGTGGTAAAGTAAATAATAACGAAGTTTCTTTAGATGTCAAAGTAAATTTAAATTAATTGATTTTTTTTCTTTGTTTATATACGTTTGCATGTCATAAGATATTATGTATATGAAGTGGTCAGAACTAGTTGTCCTTCAAAAGAAGAAAAATTAATATCAAGGAAGGTACCAGTAACAAGTTTATTGGTTTAATATTTAAGAAAAACATTTAAATTGACACCTAGCATCACTAATTGACACATAAGGTAAAGAGGTTTACCTTTCATATCCAATCAAAATGTATGCAATACAATAAATAATTGAGGGTGATATAGCAAAACCTTTGAGTCAAAAATTAGATAACAAAATTATCTTTAAACTGCTCCACTGATATAATTTTTACTTTAACCTATTAACTTGTTACTTTTTCTTGTTCTTAAACCAATTTCAATCAAAATATATGTGATTTTTATTTGTTCGAAACATACATACATGAGTACACAGATACAGGTATTTTTTTACCTACCATTCCGGTTTTAAGTAATTTTTTTTTGTTAGCTTAAATAAAAACAAGGATCGGCGGCGGCAGCAGCAGTGGTGGCGTTAAGCAACATTAAGCAGATACAACTTTTGGGCTGGTATCTCACTGTTATTGGTTTTCTGGTTTTTAATTATAATTTTTGTGGTTAGGCGAGAGTTTCGATTTCATTGAATTGATAAGTACCTACAGACGTATGTACATATGTAGGTAAGTTAAGGTGGACCAAAATTACGCAAGTTTAATTTACTGTTGGGCTAATAAACATATACGAGTATGATGGTATGATGTCTTGTCTGTAAGTACAATGGTTTTTCGTTAACAAAAATTGATGAAGTAGAACATTTTTAACACAGGTCTGGAAAATTAAAACAAAATCTTACAAAGACACTTTAATTTCAATCAAAATTTTAATTTTAAAGCTTTTAATACTTGTTTAAAGTTGTTTTTTAGAACTTTAAGAGACTTGAGTTTTTTTCAGAACAATCGATAAATTACATTTATTTTTTGATAAAAATATTCCACATACACCTTAGTGTACAATGTAAGAATTTCGATTTTTATGTACCAAGTTTCTAGTCGAACTTAAAATTAACATTGAAACAACAAAAATAATTTTGAACAAAAAAATGTGTTATCTTAATCTAATATATATAAATTACGTGTCACGTTGTTTGTCCGCGATGGACTCCTAAACTATATAACTGATTTTAATCAAATTTGTACACCGTGTATAGTTTGATCCAACATGTGCGTACGAATGCAAAATTATTATCCATCAGCACAAATATTTTCCGAACAATTACTAGATATTGGGAATGGTTAAATATAACTGCAACCACATATGCAATGCATTAAACTGCCAGAAAATGTCTGCACTGTACTTCAGAAAAAAAAATGAATTGATTCAGAGTATTTTTCCGGATTTTCAGAGTAATTACTTGAATCAAAACTGTCTCAGCCATCGAGCTATTTTGGCAGCCAAAGATATTGACGTTAACTTCCACATATAACAGTGTTACTAGGCGATCTGAAGGCTTTTAAATCAATCGGTACTGTTGTTAATGAAAATGAAAGTGTAAATTTTCCAATTGAACTTTTAAATTCACTAAATATACTTGGACTGCCACCACATAATCTTCGATTAAAGATTGGTTCACCTTTTATCCTCCTGTGTATATTGAATCCACCTCAATTATGCAACGGTAAAAGTTTGATCACCAAAAAGATCACCGGAAATATTCTTTAAACAACCATTTTAACTGGAAAGTTTAAATTAAAAGTGGTTCTGTTTCAACGTACTCCAATGATAGCGTCAGATTCTACTATACCCTTTAGTAGGTTACAGTTTGCAATTCGTTTAGCTTTTGCCAATACCATACATTAATAAGTCTTAAGGCCAAACAATGTCCCTTTGTGGTTTAGATTTGGAAAATCCATGTCTTTCTCATGGGCAGCTATATGTTGCATATTTACGTGAAGGAAAACCGTCGAACCTATGTGTGTTAACGAAAGACAGGTTAAACAAAAATTTTGTGCACCGATTAGTGTTAAATTAAATTGAAATTAAAAGTTTTTATAATTCAAAATAATAAATATTATTGTTAGAAGATTTAAAACTATCCGCCCTACCTTCCCCATTAATAAGTTTAACTATCACATGTTGTTTACTAAAAACTTTGAAATTTACTCATTTGTTACAAACTTGAATAAAAATAATGATACGTTTTTAATTTAATTCTTTTGTATTGATTTTTGATTTACATCACTTGTACGAAAATTTTGCTCAATTGTGTTCAAAGTCCTTCCTCTTCAAAACCCAAAGCAGTAAATTTGTATACCAGCTTTAACGAGTCAGTCTTCGTTCGTAAATAATAATTTCATTGTAACAATGGTTAACGGTAGTAGAAAATCAGTCATGAAGGTCGCCATGTGGTGTCCATGTAAAATGCAATATCGCATTTTATTTCAAAACACATTTTTTTTAATTTGATAATAATCTCAACATAATTTTAAGTAAATTTTATTTCAAACAAAAATGTCCAAATTAAAACAATCACAAGATGTACTCATACTAGCTCGAAAAATATTAGGAAAGTGTTCAAAAGTGTGCTTAGGTTCAAACCCTGCCTGTACCATCTAATTTTTTTTTTTCACTGGTACTGCGTCTTGCGAGGAATTGACAAATCCTCCAAGAGTAATTCTTGTCATGAAAAGTTCTTTCTCAAATTAGCCGTTCAGATTCGGCTTAAAACTGTAGGTCCCCTCCATCCCTGACAGCATTGCTCGCACACAGGAATGATTGAGAGTTGTAAGTCACTAGACCCTAGTTCTCAACGGACTGTGGCTCCACCTAATTGATAATTAATTTAAGTAAGTATTTACTTTTTTTAGAAATTGCAATATTGATAGTATAATACACCTACCTGAGTTCCTTTTGCTTAGAGTTAAAATCTTTTGGAAATATATTCTTCTTAAAAATGTAGGTTTTCAAAGACTTCGTTGTTGCTTAGAAGCACAAAACTGCTTTTATTTTACCTATATATAAGTGTTTTAATAATGAAATTTTTTGCAATGTATTGATAACATTTCTGTTTTTTTTTTGTATTCTTACAGGTGATTTAATTTTTGCCAAACGATGAGAAGGGCCAAAAGATGGCTTTTGATATTTGCAGGTGAGTTAAAATACTAAAAACATATTCAAATCAAAAACCTATGTCTCATAAATATATTGTTTTTTTATGTGTTTTTTTTTTGTATTGTTATATTTGTTTAAAGTTCCATAAAAAAAAAGAATGTGTCGTAAAGTTGTAATTTGTTTACAACAGTTAAGAAAAAATTCAAATTTGTCCACTATTTTCAAAGAATAAAATTAAATTTATTGGTTTTTTTAAACACAATTGATTCAGTCTTATTCCCATTTCTGTTTAGAATCAAAAGAGAAAAAGTCCAAAAATAAAAAAAAAAAACTTTGAAAGAATCAGTGTCAAAAATTTATAATTTATGTTTTTCCAAATAAAATTCTGTCGGGAAGTCCATCTGCAGACTACTGGAGTTTGTACCGGATACTAACCTGTGCATAGGAAAAAATACAACAAAGTTGAACATTCCCTACTACATATAATCATACCTTTTTTAAATATTTTTCTTGCTATTTGCAAAGAACAGAATAAAAATTCTCTTTCTTATTTTCGAATATAAAAGTTTCCCACGAATTTTTTAATAACAACAACATTTTGTGTAAGATATTGTAAACATATTTGAAGTCAAAATCTTTCATTGCTCTTATAATACTTTAGTCGAAAATCATTTCTTATCAGTTTTTGTGTTGTTTGTAGGTTTTCGGGTTTTGTCAAAAAAGTCGTCAATTGAATTTTATAAATTAACTTAGATATAAGAACAATATTTTGAATACAATAAAATAAGTTTCATTTCTTCTGGACATTTTTTTTTCGAAAACAAGTTTTTAACAATTTTAGTAACATTTTTGAAAGTTCTTATTTGTAACAATAAAATATCGATTGGATTTTAATAAGTCAAGATTTAACATAGAATCAAAAAATTTTGAATACAATACCTTTATTTGCTCAAGAAATATTCGAAGGGAACATAAGTTTTTACCAATTTCGTGTAAGTAGTATTTTTTATATATAAAAACTGACAGTTGGATTTTTCTTAAAATGTTAAATGTTTACAAAATTGTTCATAAAAATTACATCTTTACCTGTTGCTAAGATATTCGAGTTGAAAATCAATTTTGACCAACTTTTAGTATATTTTTATTTAAATATAAATATAAAAAAACTGTCGCTTCGATTTTTCATAACAAAAATAAAGACCCGTCAACAACGTTATTTTTTTATACATTCCGCGAAAATTCCAGGTGACGAATATTTGTTTTCAGTTTTTTTAATTTATTTTAAAAATTCAAGAAATGTCAAAATCTTCAATTCGACAAATCAAAAGTTTAAAATAACACTACATTATTTAATTTTATAACACTCAATTTTATTTATTCATTAGTTAAAACTTAATTTTGTTGTTTTGTTTGTAATAAGCTTTTGTCAATATCATAAAACAAATAGCAAAATCAATCAAATTTAATCGAAACCATTTATATACCATCATGTATCATAATCATCATCTTAATTATCTTTCTCTCTTTTGTTGTCTTTCAATTAATTAATCTTAAAAATTAATTATTTACTGTTTAACATTTCATTCAACTTTGATTATAATAATGCCCGTATCTATGTATATTTTTAAAATGTCAAAAGTTGTGAATAATAAATAAAAAGATTCACAAACAATATTCATACACACCACAAAAATATAGACGAAAATGTTTAAAGATTAATTAAGAAAATAAAAACCTGTCAAGCATCTCAAAAAACTTGAGTCTTAAGCTTTTAGCAACAACATAATTAAAAATGTTTATCTTCATTAAAAGTTGTAAATCTTAAAAAAAATTTAAATTTATTATGTCAACATTATTTCGCTCTCTTATAATCTGAGCTTATCTTATCTTCTTTTTCAGCATTTTGACATAATTTGTATTGTTTCTAATTTTCGTTTTGTTTTTTTTTTATTTTTTTCTAGCTCTTTTGGGATTTATGTCACATTCTGGAGCCCTGAGGCCGGGATATTCTAAACCAGCATATACAACTTCTACAACAACAACCACAACAACAACGACAACAGAAGTTCCGGAAACAACAGTAGCCGCAGAAGAAACTGAACCAAAAGTCAGTATAAGTTCTGAACATTGATATTTTCATTAGCATTATTCTAAAACGAGTAGTTTTCCATTTTACTCAGCTGATGATACTTTCATCATAATTCAAATTTAATTTGGTATTGAACTTTCGTATCATATTGACCTAGGTTAACCATAATTGTTTGCTATAATGGCCTATGTTGTCCCAATTACACAGTTACCTCTTTAGGGACAATTTACAGTTACTTAATACAATTTGACTAGGTGAATATAAAGTTCGTTGTTGTGTTGTGGCATTTGTTTGTTTGTTTTTCATTTGCAAATTATCGCGTACTCTATGACCAACTTCGTGTGGGTGAACAGAAAGACAATTTTATAGGTGCATATGCCTTAAGCCTAGTGCCTGATGGTTGCTTATGGTAACGAAAGAAGAAAACAATAACAACAACAACAAGAAGGTCATTCTGTAATCTACGTTAGCTTTTGGATCTAAGAGTAAATAAATATGTATGATGTAGGTAAATGCAGTGAAAGGGTGATGTTTTGTTTAAACAAATTATGCCTCTAAAGTAAAGTGTGTCTTAATTAGTCAAGCAAGCTAGTAAAAGTGATTCAGCAGCTATTGTTTATGGCACGAGTTTTATGTTTTGTTTAGAAATGAAGGAAAAGGTTAAATGATTATTCAACAAATAGAAATGCATGGAATGCGAGATTATACAGTTGACGCCGCTTGTATGGTAGTGAAACATTCGGTTAATTATCTTCGAGAAATGTATCACATTTTTTTCAGGACGTTTCACACAAATAATTACGGACACTGTACTCAACAAATTCAAAAACACCCTTTAATTCAAATTGATTTTTTTTCTCCAAAATATTTAATTTTGTTCCGAAAACAACTCAGCTTTAGTGAACCACTGAACGCACCCATAAAAGTTTGAAGTTTGGACACACCTAAAATTGGCATTTAAAGTTTAATTCCATTCTCATCATTTCAGTTTGTGTGCTACAAAATGTGTTTTAATAATGAACAAAAAATTTAAATAAATAATGTTTCGATAACTAACAGTTGATGGAGATTTAGTTGTTGGCACAGAGAATAAATATAGAAAAAGTATATACATTGTAGACTAACGAATATCAGTTTTTAGTTTACTGAAAAAATATGATCAGCTAATACATTGGCACAATTAGACTTGACTAAATAGTGTGGAGATTTTTCTAAGATCATTTTTTCTAAGATAATATTGTCAGAAACGTCATTCTCAGCTAATGAAATGACTGATTCAGACATCTAACTATTTATAGTAAATCTTCTGCGAGTACTCAAAATTTATTACGCTTAAAATCTATCAACCTGCATCAGAAAATTCTTCATAAAAAGCTATTTAGCTATTGGCAGCTATTGGAAGACCACTGACAAATTTGACATTACCTACACTATAATCTAAATAATAAATATGTACCTATTAATGTCTACCCATGCGAAGCCGGGACGGGCCGCTAGTTTTAAAATATGAATATTTGTTGGTTGCTGTAAATAGTTTAGTTTCGAACTATGGCTTTTGATTGAATCGTAAAACTTTTTTTATAGTATAATTACAAGTACAACAACAAAAGTTTTTAATCAAAAATAAATAAAGCGTTTTCTTGGCAAGAATATCCACTGTGAAGTATGATTCTACACGAATTACAAATACAAACTCTCCACTGCAGATAAAAATAGAAGTAGGATCTAACTGCGGATAGAATTTTGACGTTTACTCGAGTCTCGAACATAAATGTTGGTAAAATTCGAAACTCTGGTATATTTCGAAGGCATGTTGGTAGAGTGTGATTGTTATTTAGCATTTTTCATTTTTGTACATTTTTACGAGTCTCTATACATTCAACTTTTGATAGTTTGTTTCTCAAATATACACATTTTTTGACTATCTACTAAAATTTCTAAAAATTAAAATCATTTTCAGGTGGCACATCATGTAAATGCAACAACAAAACCATCAAAAAAACTAACTGGAATTCCTCAAATTGATTGGGTCTGGGATCCAAATTTACCCCGTGAATTAAATGGGTGAGCTTAGTTTTAATACTTAATTAATTTAGTAATATAATTTAATTGTACTTTTTTTTTCAGATACAACCTTTCAAGTTATCCCTTCTTCAGCACCACACCACCTCATAATGAAATTGCATTTAAATGTGATGGACTTCATGATGGATTCTATGCGTCAATTGAATACAAATGTCAGGTAAGGTATTAAAATATTTAAAAAAAAAAGCTTTTCAAGCCCAAGGACTCAATAATAATGACAATGAAAAAAAATGTTAATAGACAATGGAAAATCTCTTTTAGTTTCTCATAAATTACTCATTTGTCGTCTTCAATTACAGTTGTCTATTCAAATTGTTTTTTTCACAATTAATTTAAATGAATGCCTGATACCTTTTTTGGAAGTTTATTCTTCTTTTTTTATGTTAACAACCTTGACCAAATAATGTACCATGTTATTATGACTTAAAGTAATTATTCTGTGCGAAAATTGCGAAACAATCGAAGTGCTATAATTATGGTGGAAAATGATAATTAATACAATATTTTAGCCATAGTTCAAGATGCCTTTTGAGTCACATTTAAAATGTGTTGCTTTTGATAGGCAGTCATATAAATTTTAATTTAACATGAGCCTAAGATTTGTGTGCAATAATAATAAATCAAGACCATATATAAATTAGATTAGATTGAATTTAATCTGAGATAAAATATCTACCTATCATAATGTATAGATTAAGTTTAATAGTGTCAAAAATTTATCTGTACCTATTTTATTTCGCTAACTTTTCTTTCAGGTCTATCATCATTGTATTTATGGTATTCGTCACGATTTCCTGTGTGCCAATTTTACAGCCTTCGATCAGAGGACATTCATTTGCCACTTCGTTTCCGAAGTAGATTGTGAGAATTCCGAAAAATTCTGGAACAGGTAATATATGCACTAAATGTCTTAAGTCATTGTAACTAAAAATATTAAGTAATGCTTTTTGTCAAGAAATGACAACTTATATATGGCCACCACAACAACATCCACGACAACAACAACAACGCCAGCTCCTCTAACTCCAGAGCCAGATTTTAGACGTGGACCAAATCGTAGACCCTTAAGACGTCGTCGTCCATCAGATTACTATTATGACGAAGACTATGAAGATGACTACTATGAGGAAGATCGTAGGGCCAACAGACGCCGTAAGCAAAGACCACGTAACCGACGACCGGAATACGATGATGAATATGAGGAGAAGCGTGCTTACAGTGATGAAGATTCACGGTAAGTTTCAAGAATGCTGGCACATAAATTGTCTCAGAAACCTTAATACAAACTTTGCTTTTCAGATTTGATAATAAACGTTCAAAGAACAGAGATCCAATTAGGGATGAGGTGGAAGAAGATTATGAAGAAGATCGCCGTCCCAAACCCAAAGCTCGTCCGAAGAGCAGACAAGGTGACCTGTCGGAACGTCGAAACAAACCTATTGCTCGGAAATCCGCTGCTGATCGTCAAGCAGTACTCGAAGAGAGACGTAGCTTAAGTGATGAAAAGGAAAAGCCCAGAAATAGAGTTGATGATGAACCAGAAGTTGTTCCAGAACGTCGACGCCCAATAGCCAGTGGAAGAAAGCGTAAAAATGGTCAAAAACGTCCAGCTCCAGTTGATGATGATTTCGACGAACCAATTCGACGCGATGAAGGAGAAGAAGAAAACGAAAGCCCTGCTGAAGTGAAACCAGCTAAAGAAGAAATCGTAGTTCGACCGCAGACTGCTGCTGCAGGAAGTCCAATAGCATCCATCTTCGATCGTCCTCGTGTTGCCCCGAAGATTCCCAGACCAGTTCCTATTCATGAAAGAAATAAGTTCGGTTATCAGGGACATAAGGCCACAACATCAACGACAACAGTAGCCCCATTGAGCGATGAGTACTATGACGACTCAGAATATGAGGAAGTTAGTCCGGTTAAGGAAAGAGAAGAACCAGCAAGCAGACGAGAGACACCCCGCCGAAGACTTCAAGATGAACTCGGTCTTCGTCGAACTGACGATATTCCTCCTCGTCGTTCGCATAGCCAGACAAGGCGTGGTAGTGAAAATCCCAAGAGAGTGGGAAAACCTAGGAAGCCGATACCAGCGATCGATGATGACTACGAACCTATTCCAGCGAATGACGAACCAGAGAGGAAACCCGGTCTCCGAAAACGTCCACATGCTATCAGAGAAAAGCCTTCGGAAGATTCTGACTCAATTGAAGAACCAGTCCGTGAACAGAGACCACGATCTCGCAGACCTCTTAAGAAGGAAGATCCCATTGTGGAAGACACCAGAAATCATAAACCACAAGATCATCGCAGAAGACCTGCGGAAGTGGACAAAGCTCCTCTTCCCGTCCCAGAAGAAGACACAGAAGAAGTCTACGATGAACATGTTGTAGACGATGCCGATGACGAAAAATCATCTGCAAACCTTGAAAGTGATAAGCCAGCTCAACGGGATGGACGTCCAGTGGTGAGAGTAGTGAAGCGTCCATTCCTGCCATCGCGCGGTGGAAGCCCCTACTTACCCAGAGGACTCCAACCTGTAGGAGCTGCTCTCAAACAAACCGCCACAGATAGTACACCCGTCGACATGGGATCGACAATTTCGGGAGTACGTCTTCTGGAACACGGAGCCCCAATCCTTCGGGAAACCGGGCCCAGTGGTCCATCAGACATTCACTACACCATATCCCCACGTAAAGGTCCCCGAACCACCTTGCCACCGCAGATTGAGCATCCAAAGGCCATCCTCGATGAATTGTATGAAAACGATTATGACGTTACCCTAAACGATGCTCTCAATCCCACTTTAAAGCCCCTTTCCTCTAATAACAATAGGAACTCGTTAGGTCCGTTCAATAAATACGAGCGGGCTGGATATTCAGCTCCAAATAGTAATAATTATAATAACGCTCCTGACTCATATTTCTCGTCCACAGATGTCCGGAGACGAACCGTTTCAGCACCGCGTAACACACGGCAAGAATTTCGAGGAGCGACGAGAGTAGCGCAACATTTTTATGATGACTTCGAATACTAATCAGGAGTGCTTGCTTTCCACCTGCCCTTTTGTCCTTGAGGAAAATAAAAATAGATACAAGTAGAATTCTTAGCCAACGAATTTTTGAGGATTTATTTTTTTATTTTTTTAATATAACGTAAGGACCAAAACATAAGATTTTGCAATCAATTTAGGACAAACAAAACAAAATGGAAAAAAAAGAAGAAGAAAAGAACAAACAAATTTAATCAACATTTTGAAACATGAAATTATATGTAAATATAAAATGAAAAACACACAAGTTTTTTAATGTTTATTAATTTTGATTTGTTTTTTTCTAATTTGTTTTTAGAAAATACTCATGAGTCGTGATAGTTATGAACAAAGCAGATTTTTCTGTTTTTGTTTTCTTTTTTTTCTTTTTTTTTAATAAAATTGTAAATTATTTAATAAAAAAATATCCTTTTTTTATAGAAAAAAAACAAGCACTTCTTTTATAAACTCTTTTTAAACAAAAAAAAACAAAAAATGAAAATTAGAAATTTTGCAAAATCTATTTATATGTTTAAGGATATAATTTAATAGAACAAGTACGTTTATTTAAACAAGAAATGTATGGTTATCTATTTATGTCGCCAATAAGACTTGATAAATAGTTTTAAATTGAATGAAATACAAAAAAAAAACACAAAAAGAAATAATTAAAGACAAAATAAAAAAAATATAAATAAGAATAAATCAATATTTTGTTTAATTTTATAAAATTTCATAAATTTTATGGATGTCAAAAAGTTCAAAATCAGATGGCTTTCCAGTTAACTTCACATACAAGAACCTTTCATTAGGTAAAACTGTTGATATCTGTAACGCTTTCGCAACCAATTTCCGTGATTCACTTGTTAATAGCCCTCAAGAAGTTGATGAAGTATATTTTCATAATCTTCACTCCTTTTCGCAATCTAGCTGTAGTCACATCCCTGTGCTACAGAGTACGGCCCTTGATCTTTTATCCGTGTTGAATGATGCCCCGATGGTATTCCCCAAAAAGTATTAAAAAAGTGTAGTAATGCTTTAGTTGAACCTCTTACGTTCATATTCAAACTTTCTCTAAAAACAGTCAAATTTCCAAGTATATGTAAGAAGTAATTTCTAACACCATTTTTTTAGGAAAAGTAACAAGGCGGATATAACAAACTACAGGCCCATTGCAAAGCTTTCTTGCATTCCTAAATTGTTTAAAAAAGTTGTTTTTGAAAGTTTAGCATTTTTTAGTAAGTTATCATTTAAGAATAGCATAACATGGTTTTGTGAAAAAAAGATCAACCGTTACAAATCTTCTCACATTCTGAAACAAATGTTCAAACGCTTTAGAACAAGGTTATGAAGTTGACTGTGTATACACTGATTTTACTAAAGCTTTTGACCAACTTAGCCACGGCTAAACTTAAAGCTCTTGGTTTTCCACCATTTTTCTTAGATTGGATCAAGTCATACCTTGAAAACAGATCCTATGAGGTAAAATTTAGAAATTGTCATTCAGAACTTTTTGTTGCTCAATTTGGTGTTCCCCAGGGAAGCCATCTTGGGCCTTTTTTGTTTTCATCCTGTCTATTAACGAATTGGTAGTACATTTGATTATTGTATATCACAGCAAAAACTGTCACGTCTTCACATTTAAAGAGTTAGGTGTTCATTTCTGTCCCAACTTAGAATTTACACATCACATTAATTTTATTGTCAATGAGGTGAGTTCTATGCTTGGTTTTATAAAACGCTGGACAAAGGAGTTCAATGATCCCTATGTTAATCTACTTTTGAACGATTGCCATGTTCGTCCTCATCTTGAACATGCTTCGTAGTTATGGACTTCCGAAGTCAAAAGAAAACGTATTGAATCAGTTCAACATAATTTCAATCGCTTTGCCCTAAAGGGTCTTCCTTGGGATGATCCTTATGATCTGCCTCCCTGTGAACATCGTATACTGCTTGTTCAAATGCAATCTCTCCATCAAAGGTGTGTTTGTAATGACTTAATATTTCTTCATGAACTCATTTATCGAGAAAGAAACTGATGCACCTTATTTGCTATCTTGTGTAAATTTAAATTATCGAGGCGGAGCTTAAGTTTATAGTATTTAATTTGAACATTCCCAATTTCCCATATTTCCATAACAATATGTCAGGGGCTAAATTTACTTGCTTAAGAATTGTTTTGTATGTTTTACAGTTTACCTAGTTTTCAAAAACAACTTAATTGAGGTTAATTTTCCCAAGCTTATCCATAAAAATTTATTTATTAAATCTTGGAGATCAGAATTGCATCTTATAAAGGCTAGTTTGTTTATAGTGGTTCAGTGAAGCTGGATGCAGCTATAAACCGATTTCAATTGATTACCCCCATTGAATCTGAACTTTTCAAAGTTTGTTGACAATTCGGCCCTTCTTCAAGAATTGCAGAAACTTAAACTTGCCCAAACCCGTGTTGAATTCGAGAATTAGATTGAGTGACTTTTTGTCTTACTTCAATATTCTACAAAAAATTAAACACAACTCAACCAACTTTGAATCTTTTTATGCAGTGAATATTTTTGTCATGTTTTTCAAAAACAAACAGATTTAAGGTTTGGTGATAACGTAGTTTTAGAAGTCTCGAAAATTTACCATATAAAATGTTCTACTTCACATCTTTTCTCCCAACTTTTAATATTTTTATGTTGTAAATATTTGTGTCATCTTAAAAAAAAAACATAATTTATTAAGGTTTGGTGACAACGTAGTTTTTTAAGTCTCAAAAACTTACCCTACAAAATATACTATTTTACATGTTTTCTCCCGGGCAGTATGTACGCCGTTAGCTCAAAAAATTAACATGTTTGGCTTAGAACAAAATTTGACGGTTACAAGGCAAACGCGAACAACTATTTGTTGTGATTGTATTTATAAGAGCATTCAATAGAAAAGTTCTATTTATCTCTTACGCTCCAACATTTGTCAGCAGATTTAAACTAATAGATGGGAATTTAAGTTGTTGAAATCAAAGTCAGTTCTCCCGATCTGCATACTAGGTTTTAATCTTGTAGGTAATATATTATAAAACCCAGGATTTCAGAAACTCAAACCAAATCTGTATAAAAGAGAATTAAACCAAAACAAAAATATTTCTTCTTTTATTGCAAACCAGCGATAAATCAAATTATCTCTCTCATTTTCTTTTAATATTTATATGCAAAAGAGCGATTAGTTGTAAAATAAACCTAAGGCTTTTATTTTATTTAAACAATAACAAAAAATATGTAAATTTTTAAAATTGTATTTTTTCTCCTATCATCACAACAAAAGCAAACTTGTAAGATCTTTTGAGCATTATCTATCGTTTTAGGATATTATCAGTTTAAAAATTAACCCAGGGACGATTTTTTTCCGTTTGTTTTGTTAACTTTTTATTTTTTTAAGCAGACATAAATCTTTGTACCTATATAAAATTTTACAATAATCCCCAATCTCCACAAACTTAAACGCGCCAAAAAATTCATAGCTATGAGAATCTATGAACACATCCTTTACTTGGAATTGGAATTTAAAAAAATGGAACTACCTCCAACTTCCGATTTACATAAAAACTTTTAAAAGTTGCCTTAAAATTAAATAAATTTTGTCTATATCTAAACTGATGTAAGTCTCCAACTTAAATATAATTAATATAAAAGTAATGTAAACTTAAAAACTTCTTAAAATAAAATTCAAACCAAGAAATTTATACTATCGACATCCGTTTTACTTTCTCTCAATTCCAATATGGCAATCGAGTCTCGAAATACAAACAACAAGCATCGAAAAGTCTCTCAACTCAAATCAGCTGTTAGATGTCAAATATAGACAACAACAAAAAACAGATAAATATTTTGCAAGATTTGATTCCAATCCTCTTGCTCTGGCTTTGCTTCTACTTTTCAGTATTCATATTTAGTTATTTGTTTGTGTTACTTCGTGATTGTGAAGTGAAAAGATTAGAAAATCGCACTGTGTCGTAGTGCTGAGTGTGGTTTTTCCAAAATACTCAAATTCAACCGCTAAAGTTTTGTGTTTCTATTTCTACACTATTCAATCATAATAAAAAGATATTCCAAACAAAACAACAAAAAACTAAAATTCATTGTTTTCTACGATGTTCAATGGTTAGAAGAAAATAATAAAGTATTTTTTCGCTGTCCCATATCTCAGTTCAAAGATTCCATCATTATGCGCATGAATTTTCATCATAGATCTAGAACATAGTTACACCAAACTTGCCTTGCCATTTGTCTCTCTGTCTATAGACACCAGACACAATTATTTCCCACACCTACTCCAGCCGAATTGTTATATTTGTTTTTCTTAAAAATTCCTAGAGTTTTACACGTTCTATTCAATTCAATAAAATGCTTATCCATGCGTCGGAATTTCATCCTTGGCTTAATAACATCATAAGTGTTGCATAACTTAATAATTGATTGTAATCAATACAAAAATTGAAAGCAAAACAACTCGGTGAATCCCCCGTCAACTCTGAACTGGACGTGGATGATAAAACACCGGGGAGGATACGATCCATAACTAAACTAATCCATTGTCATTTTCATATATATACTACCTATACCTATTATTATTTTTCCTTTATAAATAATTCAATTTTGTTAAATAAATGTTGCTTCTTTGGAATTAACATAGTTAAAATTGTTTTTGTTGTTTTTTGTTTGTGTTGTGTTCTGTTGGATAAATAAATATGCAGTTTAAGCAAAATGCACTCATAAATCTAATTTAGCTGAATCATCATAAAACTATTAGTGGCGGATAACTAAGTTAATTTTAAAAGGTTTACCTCAATCGCTTCATCTAACGCGACAACAATCCTAATTAAAAACATAAGAAAAACACATGCGGAGAGACAGAAAAACTAAATGATTCACTAGGTCAATTCATTGTAAAAAAAACTAAAAAATTACTAACCACAAAACTTGCATCCCCCGGCCACGAGCCCGAAGCCGAACCCGATTGCAAGATAATAAACAGTCAGAACAATATGACTTGGTTGGGCTTAGGAGCAATCGCTACCGGCTATGGTATTGTTCTCATTCTCTTTGTTGCCTTAAATCACTATTTTTGTTGTTTTAATCTTATTTATTTTGCTCAATATGATTTGCATAGACTTTTTTTATTTTCTTAAAAAAAGAAAACTAAAAGCTTTTACTTTCTATCACCCTCTCTAATCTGCGACTTTTGTTTTTTTTTCTTATTTTCTTTGTTTGCATATTGAAGTTTTTCAAAGGCTTCTCGGTGGTGATTATCCACCGAATAAGGTGATTGAAATCAAAGGAGACGCTTTGGGAACACTACAAGTTATCCATCGAGATGAATCTATGGTATTATTTGCCCCGCCCCATCAACAACCCGATAAGAAGACAATTTGGGAGATTGTCCTCCAGCGACCATGTACTGATCCCAATACAACATCGTTTAGTTTATATCGAGCCACAACTCAACAAGATGCCGAAGATAAATTCAATGCTTTTCTACATAGATTGCCAATATATGTTAGCATAGTAAAAGAAGTAAGTTTTTTATAAAAATGGATTTAATAATGAGAGAAATTTATTGATGTTTTTGTATTTTTGTTTTGATAGCAATACAATGTTAATGGACTTCAAAAAATATGCGATGTTCTAATAGATAATCCATCATGGTCCATTACTCATTTAGTGGCTTATTTCAACTATCCGGAATATATAAGTAATCCGAAAGTTTTGGAATTTATTGATTATGCCGATCATGTAACAAACATGACTCCACTTCAGGTAAGGAGGAAGTATTTTTATTGTCTGTACCTTGGTAGGAACAAACTTAAAAAAAAAATAGTAAACATTTTCTCATCTTTGTTAGTAGGCTTCTAGTATGTAAAGTTATATTTTTAAGTCGGGAACTCAAACGTGATGTGCATTTATCATAATTGTGATATTTATCTCATTTAACTATGCACATTTTTTTTTTTTTTTTTTCAAATACTTATTTAGAAGCATTTAGATGAAATAAGAAGCCTAAAAAGTGATTGTGAATGAAAAAGGCGTCCACGGCTTCGGTTACAGCCTCACATCCTTTTATCAAATTTTTCAACAACAATTCGCATTTTTCAGTTGTACATATGTTCCTCAATGGCGGGTCCAGAGGAGGGTCGTAGGGGTCATGACCCCCCCCCCCAATTCAAAACTAATCGTATGGAGTTAAAGGATATGACCCCCATTATATTTTGAATTGTTTATTTTTTTTTTATATGAAAACAAAATTTGTATTTTACTTTCTAAACTTTGTTAACGAAAGTACTACTTTAACCTGAGGACTGGACCAAGAACATAATATGAATCGGAAATTCAGCGCTATTCCAAAAACTTAGCACGAATTCATCAAATTTTGGCAAATGGACGATCCAGGGGGGGTCATATGAGCCATAAAGGATAAAGCTTATACAGTTAAGTTGTAAAAGTAAAGATTTTATCTAAAGATTTGTTAGTAATTTAACGACATTCACCAAAAAGTGATTTGCTTACAAAAACGTAAAATTTTTGTAATTTTAGTAATGCCTTGAATTATTTTCATAAAATTTGTTTCTAAGAGAAAGAGTAAATATTCAGGTTTCTAAGAAGAAACCTTGAATAAGAGACCGTCGATTTTACATTAAGTTGCCTCTAAATTCCTGAAACTAGCCTTCAATTCCATCTTATTTTTTGATGCGCATAAATAGTGAACATTGAAGTGATTTTATCTTGCGTTCTATAGAAATTATTTGGCAAGTATTGCATTCGTAAAACATTTCGAATCAAACATGACATTACGATGGTAGAAAAGTCGAAAAAAGTGCATCTGTTTGTCGTGGCCCCTACAGCCTAAACCATTGTGCTGATTAAAATTAAGGTTTTCAACCGATTAGCTTAAGGCGTTTTTTTTCATTTTTTTTTAATACGAAAAATAACAGCAGTCCCCATACAAATTTTTTGTTTTAAAATCGAAAATTCGAATTTTTTTCAAAAATGAACCGATAGATTTTTTTAAAACTTTCCCTAATTTTGTTCTTCTTAATTCGGCTTCTTTCTACAAGAAAAACATATTTTGGTATTTCTTCAGAAGGGTACCGCTCATAAAACCGTTATTTTGTTTTTAAGTTTTCTAGAAAACTAATCGGCCGATTTCAATAATCTTCTCTTTCAGTGCAAATTGATGATGATTTTTGATGCAAATTGATGATGATTTTTGATGATCAAAAATGTCATTATTTTCATTTTTTTGATTCTTAAAAAAAATAATAATTGTTTTTACAAAACTTGATATCTCATAAAGGGGTGAACATTTTTTAATGAAATTTAAATGTGAAATGTATATTTATAAGCACTAAATAACTGCATACCAAAAATCTAATCTAAACTAGGTATTTTGAAAAATTAAATCGGCATTTAAATTTTTAAAAAAAAATTTATTATGCAGGTACATTTTTAAGTCTTAAAATACTTTTTTAAGTCTTAAAATATAGGAAATATTTTTAAACAGATTTTTTTTTTGAAGAAATTAGCAAGTTCTAGCTACCCAGTCCTGCATTACATTTCTTTCAAAATTGATTTTCTGTTGAATAAAACTTTAATGATCTTAAAAAATTAAAGAAATCTACTTTTTGAAGTGAATTTGCTTAGGATTTTCTAGACCTGAGATTTAAACTAGAATTTCAAGAATATAAATGTCCCAAAAACAGCAAAAGTGACTTTTGTTAAAGGATTGACTAATTGGTAACACAATGAACGTTTCATACCTATTAATATAAAAGCTTTTAATCTCTTTAGGTTTGAAGTAAAAAGAGATTCTAAAACGTGTAATTTTTGAGTGCCACACAAAAAAGATTCTTCCCAACTTATTTGTTTACCTTAATTTGTTTTTTATTTAATTTTTAGAGAAATTATGTACTTAAATGCACCTATTTCCTTAAATTCAAAAACCAAACATTTTTCTCTCTACAATTTTTAAGTTTTGTTGACTCCTTTAAGATCAAAATATTTTCTAGCATCAGCTCCAATCTACGAGTAAGCAGACTGATAGCGATAGTTGGAATAGACTCCCGTAAAATTGAGTCCGAACAAAACTACGTCAAAAAAAAGCCAGAAAATTCTTAATATCAGATTCTTTCTCATTTTCTTGGTTTTTGATTTTTTTTAGCGTTTTTCACATTAATAGAAATGGCGACAAAAAATAATAAAAAAAAAGCTAAGTTTCAAACAATTTCTTATATTTCTGCGTGAAATGACCAAAAACCCTCTAAACTATTGTGTTTTGCTCTTAAATATGGCATTATTTAGAAAACTGTTGGAATCTTGGAATGCTTCAATATGTAGAGAGTCGACCAAATTAAATATGTAGTTAGATTATACCTTGCTGGACAACAGCGTTGTAAAATAATTTAATAACTAAAGTTGTCACTTTAGCCTTTGAAATGTGTAAATTAAAGATTAATCTACCAATAATGTTATTTAAATTTTTTTAAGCCTTTTTTACAGAACATTAAAGAACATTTTTAAGCAGTCAGTAAAAACTCGTCTATATGTTAAGCGTGTAAACCCCCCTCCCCCTGATTAAAAGTCTAAATCCGCCCTTGATGTTCTTATTTACGAATTTCATTTAAAGTGTTAAATCGATTGTAAAGCGTCTAAAGGTCTTAAATCGAAAGATTCCGGTGGACAACTATGATCATCTCTTCGAGAAATAAGACTGTCCGGAAGCTTTTCAAAATGAAACCTCTTTTTGGAAAAGCCTACACAATATAAGGATTACAAGGGCCTTTGAGAAAAGTTATGGAAAAGAATTTCTTTTGTTTTGCACAAAAGTTGCTCTTTCTATTTCTGACCTATGAATGATGATACGCTAATACCTCATTTTAAATCGTTATATTTTTGTAACCCTCCGGCAAACAAATATTTGTATAACATTCCGAAATGCCAGTTCTAAGTTTCTCAAGTGGTAGAAACTATGTTTAGGAAACTATTTGCTTAGAAGTACTTCGAGCGGCTACAATTTTTGTTTAATTTGGTATTTGTTTAGAATCATTTAACTCGACTACAACTGATTTTGGACAACCTTCCCAACTGTCCCTTAGCGTTCAGTATTAAATTTTAAATACCATGCTTAAAGATTGAGTTTTATCATTAAACGTGGATTAAAGTGTGTCAGTGCATTCTTACCTTGATAATCCACATCGAAAGTCGTAAAAAAACATTTCGCGAAAATTAACTCTGTCTATGAAAACATAGCTTTCAAGTTCTAGTATGAAAAACTAATACATGCCTTATAACAAACACACTATCAAGAAAGTTATTCTAAAAATTGAATAACTTTTCAGCAACAATGTCAAAAAGTACCTCAAATACTTCCAAAGCATCCATTTTAGTTCTCTTGCTCATGTAGAGAATTCATGTTAGATTTCGATGAATATTTCTGTAGGGTGAAGTGTAATCAAAACCGTTTTTGAGAAAGTTTGAAAAAACCAAAACCTTTTTAAAATAGTTTAAGATAAGTTTAAAGAATAAATCGATTTTTATTCTCCGTGGAATCACAAACAGTTTTATGTTCCAGGTTTAAAACGAATCGATTTATCCTTTTCGAATCTAGCTCGAATTACTGAATGTTGAAAGTTTCAAATAAAAAGAAAAATCCATTAATAATTATTTAAAATTTGTAAAAAAACGTTTTCATAAACATTTAAACTTCTTAGCTGGCTATTAACGTGAACAACATTGAAATGGTAAAAGCCCTCCTTCCACTTAGCAACATCGAACACTTGGACAATAGAAATAATTCAGTATTTCATTATGCAGCCAATACGACCAAAGAAATTATTACTGTAAGTAATTTTCAACAAAAACAACAACAAACAAAATTATACATTTTAATATACATATGTTACTGTCTTTATTTTATTTAAAATTAGATGTTAACCGAAAAAGGTACAACCAACTTAAATCAATGCAATATCGATGGTTATACGCCTCTTCACCTTGCGTGCCTCTACGATAAGCCCGATTGTGTTAAGGCTCTTCTCTTAGCCAAAGCCGATGTTAATTTACCAGCTAAAAATATTAATAAAGTCTATAAAACAACAGCACCAAGTTCTGTTGCTGAATTTGTTAAAACCAATGCAAATAAATTGTATACACAGGATATGAAATATGGTGGAACTCCATTGCATTGGTGTTCCTCAAGAGAAACAGTACAGGCTTTGATAAATACCGGATGTGATGTTAATGCTACAAATTTTGATGGAAAAACTGCACTTCATGTTATGGTAAAATGCAATCAGTTTTGGGAACTTTTTTACATTATTTTAATTTGTGTAGGTGGAAAGAAACCGTTTCGAATGTGTTGTTACTTTGTTGGCTCATGATGCTGAAATTGATGTCTTGGACAAAGATGGTAACACGGCATTGCATATTGCCATTGAGAAGAAGCTTGTACCTATTGTACAGTGCTTGGTAGTGTTTGGAAGTGATTTCGATTTGAAGAACCGAGAAGGTAAGTAACTGGCGTAAATCTTGAAAAAATTCTGAAAAATATGAATTTCGTAATTTCAGGTACCACACCCCGTCATATGGTTGGCAAAGAGGCTAGTGGCTCAAAAGATGATGAGATTCTCTATATCCTACACTCTGTTGGAGCTAAAAGGTTAGTTTCCCACAATTCGTTTATTTATATAACAAAACAATTCTTGTATTTAGATGTCCAGAAACAAATAAAGGCTGTCAAACAGGTTGTAGTGCTACAGGAATGTACAACGGAATCCCTCCCGAAGCTCCTGAATCTGTTGAGCCACGTGAACATATCGAAAACATGCTTGCTTCAACTAGCCGACAAGCTATCGGGCTTCTAGGCAATGGAAGCTCTGTTGGAGGATTGTATGGAAAACCTGTGGAGTAAGAAGCTTCCCAAAACCCCAAAACAGTTTGAAGTATATATATTCTTTTTTTGATCCATAGAGCTCCAGTTATAGTTGACACGGAAAAGGAAAAGAAAGGCCAAAGTGTTATGGACACCTTATTGGGAGTGTTCAGTCTCAAAGTTAAAGCCGACTCTCAACCGACATCCAAGAAAGGCTCACCCACAGGCAGCATTGAAGAGACTAGCGATGCTGCTATGGCATCGGCAACTTCATCCCCGACATCTCCAACATCAGCCGCCCCATCCTATAAAGGTGAAAAACCATATGGCCGTGGTAGATTGCTCTCACTAGATGGTGGCGGTATTCGTGGTTTGGTTTTGGTTCAAATGCTGCTGGAAATTGAAAAACTCTCCCAAACTCCAATTATTCATATGTTCGATTGGATTGCCGGCACCAGTACAGGAGGTATATTAGCTCTTGGTCTGGGTTGTGGCAAGACAATGCGTCAATGTATGGGATTGTATGTCCGCATGAAAGAACAGTGTTTTGTTGGATCTCGACCATATCCGAGTGAGCTTTTCGAACAAATCCTAAAAGACAATCTCGGTGAATACACCCTTATGACTGATATTAAACATCCCAAAATCATGGTCACTGGTGTTATGGCCGATCGAAAACCTGTAGATCTTCATCTTTTTAGAAATTATACAAGTGCAAGCGATATTTTGGGAATTGTAACATCAATAAGTGAGTTTTTTTTTCTTATATTGATTTTTCAAGTTTGGATTTTATTTAAATTTTTGTTTAAGGCAATCGTCGTGTCCCTCCACCACAACCCGATGCTCAATTAGTTTGGCGTGCAGCACGAGCGACTGGTGCTGCTCCATCTTATTTCAGGGCTTTTGGTCGATTTTTGGATGGAGGTTTGATTGCAAACAATCCAACACTCGATGCTATGACAGAGATTCATGAATACAACATGGCACTTAAAAGCGTTGGCAGGGCATCCGAAGCTGTTCCTGTAAGTAGAATTTTGATTTGAGACAAGGACTTATCATTGTTCTCCTATTTATTAAAAGAATCAATGTCTTTGGTGCTTTAAACAAATTCCTTATGTATTTTTTAGGTCTCCGTTGTGGTTTCATTAGGCACTGGACTTATACCCGTCACTGAATTGAAGGACATTGATGTATTTCGCCCCGAAAGTATCTGGGATACCGCCAAACTTGCCTATGGCATTTCAACCATTGGTAAAACTATCTTAACTGTCACAAGGACTAAATTTAATTATATGCCTCTATTTAATTTCTAGGTAACCTACTCGTAGACCAAGCAACTGCTTCTGATGGTCGTGTAGTTGACAGAGCTCGTGCTTGGTGTAGTACTGTTGGAATTCCATACTTCAGGTAGGTCTTTTTTATTTTATCTCTGTTCCATAAATAAGTTTATTTTCTTTTGATAGATTCAACCCACAACTTCACGAAGATATTTGCATGGATGAAAAAAGTGATCAAAAACTTATCAATATGCTCTGGCAAGCTAAAGCTTATTGTTATCAAAATCGGAATAAACTCCTCGAAATGATTAATTTAGTAAAATAGCACATTGGAAAGTTTTAGATCGTTTATACTTATAATTAAAAAAATAAACATATTTAAGAAAACCATCAGCACTGATTTTATCAGATTAAGGGATTCTCTAAGGGCGCTCCCACGATCTAAAACTCCCTTTACAATTTAAGCCCAAACAAAATTTTTAAAAATCTTATAAATTTGTTTTAAACATCTGTTCCTAAATTAAATCCTAGACAAATTCATGAAAAAAAAAAAGAAAAAGATAAACTAATTTCAAGTATACGCTATTAGTGTAATTTTACTGGGTTTATGGCATTTTATTGGCTCTTAAAATATCAAGTATTCGGAAAACACTCTAAAATGAAAGAGAATCTGATTCGTTAATTATTAGAAAGTGAAAAATAAAATGCAAATTTTGACTTATTTAAAAATGTATGCAATTTCTTAAATTATTCGGCTATTCTATATTCTTTGCCAAAAAAAAAAAAAACAATTAATACTTTTTAAAAATTCTAAAAAAAACCACGAAAGTATCCTTAGAGAGTCAAGCTCATTAACCTTAATAAGTTTCATTTTATTATGTGTATTTTTATTCTTATTCATATTAAATATGTAGTTCGAAAATATTGTGATGAACTTGGGCATCCTTATTATTTGCATATAACTAAACTATATAATTATATAATTCACACGTTATTTACTTCATTATAAATTTTCTAAAAATTTGAAACGAAATATCAGCTAAAAGTAACATTCCATTAAACATGGCTTCCAAATGAATGTTTTTATTTTCTTGGTATCATAATATTTTTGTTTCTCTATATAATGGCTTGGAGTGCTTACTACCCAATTGTTTTTTTTTTTTTTTTATTATACAATTTTATTAGATAATAATTTTTTTCTATGAACTATTATTGTAATACATAAACAAAAATATAGAATTTATTATCTCAGCAAGTCCCAAACGATGTCTTGAATTGTGTTATTAAATAAATGTAGATTTAAAAATATTAAATTGTCTTTTGATACTTTGGAGTTAAAACGCCGCCGTTGGAAAAAAGTTATGCAAACACAAATTTCGCCACATTCTACTAGGATCCATCACTTTTAATAAAGTAGTGAAACTCAAATTTTTGGAATTAAAAAACGTTAAATAGCTTTTCAGTTCTTGAAGATTGAAGCTTGGTTTGTGCAAATAATTAGTATAAACTTAGTATTTATTAGTATATTAGTATTTAACACAAAATTAGTATATATGACAAAAGTATCACAGGAATCTCACCCAAAAGAATTAGTGTTTGATCTCCACATCATCAAAAGTCCAGGATCAAGCTAACACATCAGAAGTTTTATTAAAACAACAACGAATGGTAGGAAATGTAAAATGCATTTTGATTTTATTTTGAAAATACATTTACGATTTTTACGTTGATAAATGATGGATATTGTGTATCCAAGAGGAGGCAATAGTCCATGACTTTTATAAGACTCACCTCTGTCTATTAACACCCCCTACTCTTGCAACCACGTGGTGAATCTCTTTGGATGACCGTAGTTGGCAACTAATAATAGAGGGGGATGAGAGTGCTTTTGAATGATGCACTTCGCTTTAAGCGGTATCTGATCAACGATGACGTCCCACTTCTAGTTAGAACTACTCTATGAAAAAATCGCATGGGCTAATTTAACATATTTGGAACGGTTATGTCGGCTGTCGCCCTTAGAGTAAAATTAAGTTTTTTTATTTTAAAACTTGAAACATCTTGAAATCTAATTTTAACGTAAAAAAGGTTTTGGCGAAACTCAATAGTATAGGCGTAAGCAAATGCTACGCAGCGCTGCATTGTAGGACGAGGGCTGATTACGTGCTATACGAGCAGAAGAGAAGAGAAGAGAATAGAGGAACCCTGATTCCTCAGAATGAAAAAGAAGGAGCATGAGAACAGTACGATCGCTGATGTTGAGAGTCAGAAGCAGAAATTAAGTTGGAGAGTTTTATTATCAGATGAAACTAAATTCACAAGTACATAAACCTAGAACCGAAACCTGCAAAGGCGAAAGTATAACCGCAGTCAATGCTGAAAATATAGATGACTATAGAGGAATCAGTCTACTTAATATCGGATACAAAATCTTCTTGGCCGTAATATGTGAACGTCTAAATCCCATCGTCAATAACCTGAGAAGTTCTTATCAGTATGGTTTTAGACCAGGAAATTTGATCAAATAATCAATATACAACAGATCCTTGAAAAAACCCTAGAACATCGAATCGACATCCACCATCTTTGCATTGTTTTCAAGGCGTCATATGATAGCAGCTACATCGACGAACTCTATCGAATATCCCTACCAAACTAGTCCGTAAGTTTATGGAGGATTCGAGATGCTCTTTAAAGATTTGGAAGATTTCCCTAGTGCTTAAAAAAAACACCCTTTCATCTGAGGTATTTGTATAGACACTTGAGATTTTTAATGTATACGACAAATTTGACCCAATTTCAAAATTATAACAACTTAACATTATTTTAAAAGGTCTTTAATTACATAGTTTTGTACCTTTTGTTATCAAAAAACACATCATTACTTTACAAAAAAAGGGCTAAAACTTGAATTTTCTTGCGCCCATATTTAACCAAACTTTCGAGACTCGATTTTTCCAAAATTTGTTATATCAAAAATCAAAATACTGCTTAAAAATAATAGGTCCGTTCGCGTACTTTCTGCACTAAAATTCGTAAAAAGAAATATTTTAAAGAGTGGGGGTAAAATGCTCTCACCAAAAAAAAAAACTACAAAAAAGTAAGCGAACGGGAAAACAACAAATTTTTCTGTCTTGTTGCTGTTCTTTGAAAATTTGTTTTTAAATTTTATAACTGACAGCAAAAGCGAGCAATTTATTTAATTTATTTGAAGTTCTATCAAATTTGACACTTTTCACAAATCAGCCCAAAGAAATTTCTTGGGCTAAATTTCGTAGGTTGGGGAAATATTTTACTCTCTCAGGAGCGCTCTCTTTTACGAAAAACTACGAAATTTTTGAGTACGCGAACAGGATTTGGTTAAATTTCGTATTTTTTAGTAAAATTGGACTGTTTTAGGAGGGTACGCGAACGGACCTAATATATACTTCTATTGACATCTACATATACATATAAAATGTCCAGAAAACTTGAAACCCATTTAAAACTACAGTCCAGTAACTTTGTCAATTAAGTAAAAGGAGACCTTGCGTTAAATCCGGCATGTATTATGTATGATTTTTTGGTTATTTGTTTATGACGTTGGCCTAATTAATAATCGAAGTTTCCGACCTTGAACGAAGAACGCAAGATGTCCAAAAATTACTTATTACTATTTTTGTACCTACAGTGAAATAGATTTTTACTTGCGACATATAGGAACTATATGGCAAGTTTTGCATTCGTGCAAAATTTTGTCTGTCTGTCCACGCTCCTACAGCCTAAACCGTTGGGTCCATTGAGTTCAAACTTGGAAGTTAAGGTTTTGAGCAGATTCGCGTTAGGCGTTTTTTTCATTTTTTTTTAAAGATCAAAACTAACAGTGGCCCCCATACAATTTTTTTGGTCAAAAAACGATAATTCGAATTTTCTCAAAAACAAACCGATAGATTTTTTTTAAATTTTCTCTAAAATTTTATTTTTTAACTTGGCTTCTTTTAATAAGAAAAACATATTTTTGTATTGCTCAGGAAAGGTACCGCTCATAGAACCGTTATTTTGTTTTTTAATTTTCTCAGCAACTTATGTACTGATTTCAATAATTTTTTTTGTGAATAAGCTCTTATATTGCCTTAACAATATTTGATTATCGAAAGTGCAATTTTTTTTTGTTTGGATTTTTAAAAAAATATTGAATTTTTTTTTTTCAAAATTCTATATCTCAAAAACGGGTTAATATTTTTTTACGAAATTCAAATGTAGAGTGTATATTTACAATCACTAAACAACTGCATACCAAAAATATTCTTAGAACAAAATTGAAAAATTTTATATATAAAAAATTAATTTAAAAAAAACCGCTCTAACGATTTTCGAAAATTTTTTTTGAAAAATCAAGGGCTTTTTTATTTATAAAACGGCATTTAAATTTTTGAAGACAAACTTATTTTTCAGGTAAAATTTTGAATCTTAAATTATTTTTTTTTTAAATTATTTTAACTGTATTGAATGTAACCCCCTCCCAAAAAAATTGAAAAATGGAGTTTTTTTCGACAAATCAAATGGCATTTAAATCTTTGAAGACAAACTTATTTTACAGGTATATTTTTAAATCTTATATACATAGATACTTTTTTAAACAGACTCTTTGAATACAGGAGCAAGTTCGTGCGACCCAGTCGTGCATTTTATTTGTAATACAAACATCGTCTACGATTTAAACGCAAATAAATTAAATACAATTTGAGCTTTAAGTTTTGCCTGTAGATGTAACGGTTTTGAGAATACAATTGTTGCAAAATTATCTGAAATACGTTTTTTTTTTACAAAAAATCGAAGAATTCATACTAAATAAGAAAAATAGACAATTCGCCATAAGGAATACCATAACCTTGAAGTGAGAAGATTAAGCCAATAGAAGAAAAAATGGTTTTCGTGGACTTGGAATAGTTCATTAGGCCAACATCATAAGCAAGTAACCAAAAAATCTAAACTTCCGGATTTAACGCTTGGTCTGATGTATAAAGCTGCTGGACTACTAGTTTTGAAGACACTCATTTCATTAAATGTAAAATTAAAAACTCGAACTTTATTTCCGAAAAAATAAAGCTTATGTAATAATTTTGAGGGAAATTTTATTCACGATGGACCCAAATTTAAACAAAATAAAAGAGGCTGGGATGCGACCCACACTAATAACTTCCAATCCCGTCTGTCGATTTGTCTTGCCTAAAAGTTTGTAGGTTTTCGTGTTGTGTTAAATAAGTTGTCAGTTGAAATATTCTTAAGAATTTCAAAATTACCAACAATATTTTGCATGTAATGAAATAGTTTTATTTCAAAATCTAGTTTTGTTAACGAGATTTTTATTAAAACTAATTTTTACTAATTTTAGTAGCATTTCTTAAAAGTTTTTATTTCTTTTATAAACAAATACAAATCACGAGATATCGAAAACGGAACATCACCTTTTACCAAATTTGTGTATACTATTTTTTGTAGATTTTATTTTTTTTTATGAAAAAACGGACTGTTGGATTCTTATAAAAAACTAAATTACTGAATGTCGAACACAATATTTTCAACAACATTTTAAATTTTTGAAAAGATATTTGAGTCGAAAATCAATTTTTACCAACTTCAATTATTTTTTTTTAGGTTTTTAATTTTTTGTAAAAAAAACTGTCAATTCGATTTTTGTCAAATTTGTATCAGATGTTGAAAACGTTATTCTTCTTCGTTGCACAAAATTGTTTTGGAGATAAAATCATTTTTTGTTCGTAAAATTTTCGAGGTGACAAATATTTTTTTTCCAGTTTTTTTGATTCATAAAAAACCGATAATTGGAATTTTTTTCCAAAAATATATTTCTTTGGTATCACGTTGCATTGGTCGCATTCGGAAAGCTAGTGGCTACGTAGTCGAAATTCAACTAGATTTGTGAATGCAAAACTTCACTACAAAGCTAGTCAATCCGGAACTGTCATATAAATGACAAATGCAAATATATAATACAGGAAACATTTGTGTTTTCAGTACTTTAAATAGTTTGTTTTGTTTTCAAATTCAATAAAACCGAATATAAGATATAATATGAGTGATTTTTATATGTATTTAAATACTAAATGATTAATTTCATTTTGAATTCTTGTGTCCTTACCGAGCAGCTGATTGTGAAACGTCAAAACCAGTGTGCACTAACTTTGTAGCTGAAAATTTTACACTACGTCGGAGGGGAAATTTCAACTACTTTTGTAGTTAGATTTAGCCAATCAGAATCCCTTGACTACGTAGCCACTAGCTTTCCGAATGCGACCAATATATAATAAAAAAATTAATTCAAGTCTCTAGTCTAGAGTAATTGGTTCGTGAGATATTTAGGGTTAATCAAAATTTTCACCTTTTTTTCAGATTTTCAAACCACCAACTCAAATTTCTTAAAAGCCCTTTCTGCATCTTTTTGCATTATTAGCCGTATAACAAAATTTATTTGAAGTCGATATCTCTACTGGTTTTTGAGCTATGGACGACGAAAAAAAATGTCGCGAACGTACCGTACACACGCACGCACAGACATCTCTCTAAAAATCTTTTATTTCGACTCTAGAAGCCTTGAAACGTCGAGAAATGTCAAAATTTTCAATTCGACAAATCGGACCGATTACAATAACTTCCTTTGGGAAGTTAAAAAATAAAACAAAATTATTTCTAAATTTATTTTTATTTATTTAAATTAATTTATTTAAATCAAAAAAGTTATTACACATAAATAACTAACAATCTAGAGCTAGACTTATTCATACTTCTTTTGTCATCGTCTTCGTCATGCTTCTTATACCATTTACTCAGTCTTCAATTACACACATAATATTTATGCCACTCTTTCCCAAATTCACACCCTCCAACAGACCTTCGTTATTCTGTTTCATGTAAATCAAAAATTGTATGATAACATAAAACAGATTATTCCGATCGTAGACACAATTGTGAATCTCTTTGTCGCTGATGAAATTAAATTTGGGATTGAGAAGATTCGTGCAGAGAATTGCACATCGTGATTTGTTGGTTACGTTGGCGACTGTGTCCTTGACGGTTTTCTTATCACCGATGATGACGTAGCGATTGAAAAAGGAGCGACCACCCGGTTGGGGCAGGGGCATCAGTTGGCTGTCCAAATAAGTGCAAAACAAATGGAAGAGAATCTGAATAGAAAGAAATAACAACAAACAAAGTGAGTGAGTTCTTCTTCTGAATATTTTTAAAAACAATTTTTACTTACAGCTGCGTCAGTGGGTAAATGTTCGTCCCATCGTTGGCCCTGATTTGATGAGCCACAATTCCAACGATAATCTGCAACACAGGTTCCTTTAGCAAGATCTGAAATGGAAAATGGTAAGTCCCAATCTTATACTTATAAGGTGCAACATTAAACCTTTTATTCTTTGAACGACGTACTCCTGATTGGTTGATATCTCGAGAAAGGGAACAATGAGAGGCAACATTGGGACATAGTGAGTAACAAATTGCTGATTGTCAACTGTTTTCTTAAGACGTTCCAGACCGACACAACCAATTTGCATGTCAGAGAATCCGCGCATCTTAAAAGCACTGTCAATTTTCTTGATTTCATTCTCAAGACGTTGGAGGATTGTAATTGACATCCACTAAAATTTAGAGGTTATTTATATGTTAAAATATGAATCTTTTTTTTTTGACTCACCCTTCTTAAATTGGCGACATATTGTGAGAGTTTCTCGGAGGAAATCTTCTTAATGAGATCCGAATTTCCATCCATGTCACTGACACCTTCTTCTTTGTTCGATTGTTTGTTTTGAGATGATGGAGCTATGGAGAATACAAACTTTTTAGTAGCAAATTTTTGTTAGAGGTAAGACTTACTATTTGAAGGTGCCAATTGATAGAGTGAGGTTTTGAGTAGATTTGCAGCTGAGTTGCAATAATTCCAGAAGGAATTCATCGATCCTGGATGGAAGGAGCTACTGACCTCATGTTGTTCAGTCATTGTGAATTCTTTTTGTTTAGAAACCTCCCTGAAAGAAAAGTACCATGAAGTCTAATACCTCGATTTAAGAATGTTCTGGAGACTCACCTTAAATAATGTTGAAGACCTTTTTCGTCGGTTATGATCTCGTCGCGAGCATATTTTGTGTAGGGAGACATAAAGGAAGTGTTGCTGCTGAGTGTGCTGGCATTCAGAGAGGAGTTATTCTGCATAGAAGTATTCCATGAGACATTTTGTCCCGGACTGAGACTTGTTCTTGGTGGAGTTGTGCGGCTATAGCTCCAGTTAGGGGAACGAGCAGCTAAAAAATATGGAATTTATACCCCAAATGCCTCTAAAACGTCAAGATTTAACTTACAATCATTGAATGATGAATGCCAACTGAGTATTGTTGAGTTTAAGGGAGCTGAACTGGTGTCAAGTTTGGGGGATTTCACTTTCGAGGCAGTCACAAATGAGGTATCTAAAATGTCTGTTGTTTAAAAGACTACGATTATATATAAAAACAGTCGTCTTACCATTATCATCAAATCCCAAAAGATGTCTTTGTTCTTTTGTGCCTTGAACTGGTTCCTTGCTCAAGATGTAGTAAAGGTATTTTGAGAAATTACACAAAACAGACACTGCCAAAATCCCAGCTGCTGCGTATTCCACATAATACCATTTCGATACTGCGAAGGGACATTTATTGGCAATGTCAAACAATAGAATGGCTAGAAGAAGAATGTTAATCGAACCCCAGATGAGGTATTCTTTGGCGTGTTTTGCATCCAACTGCAGATCAAGACTTTTTTCGACGATTTGATTGCGTTTTGAGGGGGAACTACAAAGAGAATTGAAATTTATGAAATGGTGAATGATTATTTGATTTATTTTATATGACTTACCATAGTTTTTGAGAACAATTCATTTTGGTGTTAGTTATGAAATTTAAAAATTCTAAAAGAAGATTTATTTTACAGCATTTCGTTTTGTAGAAATGCCGCCTTTTGAGTTTTTTTTTCTTTTTTTGATTTTTTGACAGGTCGGTTTTTGAGTGCTGCCAATTTCATTTTATAACAAAGAGTACGGTTCGGGTTGCAATATAAATTTATATATGTTAAATATCCACGAACGAGAGCTGACAGTTCGTAGATCAATCTACAAAAAACTGATTTAAAATAGATTAGAATATTTGCGTTTCGTTACATTAGTCATTCTTGGACTCATCAGTTATGGAGTAATAAACCTGCATGTTTTATATATTTCCAGTTCAAATTATATTTATAACCTTTGTATATAAAATGAATAGTACTATCATGAAGGTGAAACGTCGGCAAGAAAACTACTTGCCGACTTCCCAAACGTTAGTTCAGGTTCGTTCCACATGATTGACGTGTGGAATGTATTGTGGTGAGGGGAGAATGAGCGAGAATTGCAATATTAAGAAATAATTTTCCAGATAATCGAAGAATAGAAGAATAATTTTCCAGATAATCGAAAAATAGAAGATAGAGAAGAATGTATACAAATTTAGCGATAGTTGGAGGGACTCACTGAAAAGACATTTTTGTTATTATTTTTCAATGCATATTCTATACAAATATGTATAATGTGTTTTTTTTTGCTTGGTAGGTATTGAGGAATATTGAAAAATATCAACAAGGCAAAAAAAGGATTGAATGAGTACAAATTGTTTCCGGTTCCCAATTTGAAGCTTTAAGTAGGTACTCCTTTTTTAAAGTATGAATTAGAATGAATGAGAAATTCAATTAGAAATTCAATGAATGAAATGAATAAGAAAATTAATATAATGGTCAGATATTTATTGTTTGTTTTTTATAAGGATAAATATAGGTAGATAGATATTATATATCACCTTTACAGTGTTGGTTATTTTTAGAAATATAACGAACAAATGTAGATTAATGTTTTCTATTTCTTAAGCATAGTAAATACGCAATCATGTAGGTACAAATTACAGTATTAAATTATTTTATTTTCAAAATCCATTTAAGGTTAACGTTGTTCAGGTTAATTTAGAATTAAATTCAGGTGAAGATTAAAATTACATTTCAGTGTTTGTTCACTTAAAAAAATTAGCAATTCCTTTAATTTTAATTGTGAAACATGTTTTATGTAATATAAAACATTTTTGAACAATTTGAATTCCCTTGAAAATGGTTTTAAATTTCATACGTTAAAATTTAAAATCTACTGTAGTTCACGGAAACATTAAAATAAAATTTTAGTTCACGTAAATGCATTATCGTATACCTATTGGTAGGTACGCATTTATAAGGTGAAATGAAAAACAAATCTTAAATTACTAGTAAATTATTCTATTATATTTACGTTCAAAAGTGGCAGCCCTGTCCTATTTCTTTCGAATGCAAATTGTAGCGTTTTTTGATGAATGAAATTAATTTTGATGAATGAAATTAAATTTAAATAAATTTTTACCAAGTTTTAGTACCTATTGTTTTTTTGTAGGTTTTTATTTTTTGTAAAAAAAACTGTTAATTCGATTTTTCTAAAAATTTGTCCTAATTTTGAAAACAATATTTCTTATAAGATAAAATAAGTTTGAAGCCTTAGTCTCACGTTTTTGAAAAGATATTTGAGTCGAAATTCAATTTTAACCAAATTTGAGTAATGTTTTTTTTAGGTTTTTATTTTTTATAAAAAAAACTGTCAATTAGATTTTTCTCAAAATTTTATCAGATGTCAAAAACATTATTCTTCGTTGTAAAAAATTGTTTTGGAGATGAAATCATATTTTAGTCGTAAAATTTTCGAGGTGAGAATTTTTTTTCAGTTTTTTTTTGATTTATAAAAAAAACCGTTAATTTGATTTTTTTTTCAAAAAATATACTTGTTTGGTATTACGTTTCAATATATTATATAAAACTTAATTCAAGCCTCTAGCGTTTTTGGTTCGTAAGATATTAAGGGTTAACCAAAATGTTCACCTTTTTTTTAAACTGCTATGGTAAAAAAACCGCCCACGCAATTTTCTTGAGAGCCCTTTCTGCATCTTTCTGCCTTTTTATCTGTATAACAAAATTTATTTGAAGTCGATATCTCTTCTGGTTCTTGAGCTATGGAAGACGAAAAAAACGTCGCGAACGTACGGACGTACGAACGTACGTACACACGCACGCACAGACATCTTTCTAAAAATCTTTTATTTCGACTCTAGTGACCTTGAAACGTCGAGAAATGTCAAAATTTTCAATTCGACAAATCGGACCCATTACAATAACTTCCTATATGGGAAGTTAACAAATAAATAAAGTTTTATTTATTTATTTTATTATTTTTGGCTTCATTGTTTAGAACCAGTATTTAAAAAAAAGTTATTCCACCGCCTAACCATACATGCCAATGTCCTTAGATACTACTTACATACCCACCCTCTACCTACATATATATAGGTACATACCTACATTGTAGAAATATAAATATTGAAAAATGTATACCTATACATACTTCTATACCCCATATTCAAAATATGGCAACAATGAATCCTACAGAGAATGAAATTTGAAAACGTTGCATTTAAATTTTCAAATTTCTGAAAAACTGAAAATCTAAAATCAAATGAATATAATTTTGTTCAAGCAAAATACCTACTGCTTAAAGCATACAATTCATAGCTATAACGATATGTATATGCATAACTCCTTTACATTGATAGGTAGACAGAGGCACAAAAAAATCCAAGGTAACTATGGCAAACGAACTGTTTTTGTTTTCACATTTTCTCATTTTTTTTTAAATAAACAGCTGATTCAACTGACTCCCTCACACATCTTAATACTTATGAGGACAAAATAATATACTCCTTTCATTCCCACTCTTGCTTTCAAAATTTTATTTTCCAGTCGCTCTTAGATTCCACACCAAATTTCCGTACACACAGCGCCCTCATCTCCGCCTTCCGTAACATAATTTTCTGCTTCATGATAGTACTATTCAATTTTATATACAAAGTTTATAACATAAGTTTCTTGACAAAAACTTAAGCATCTTGCACATGAGCAACGAACTGCGAACTGCGAACTGTGGATGTTCGCATATTTTGACTTTTCTTTCACATGAGCTTTTATTTCTATTCGCAGGTAGCGACGACACTAGAGGCACTATCTTTCAAAAGTCTGTCCAATTACTTGCATATGCTGATGACATTGACATAATCGGAAGAACTCAGCGTGATGTCAATGGGGCTTTTGTGAGTATTGAGGCAGAGGCGGCAAAAATGGGTTTAACGGTTAATGAGGGCAAAACAAAGTACATGCTGTCATCAAGAAAGGACCTACAACACCCACGTCTTGGTCAAAACGTCACCATCGACAGACGTAACTTTGAGGTAGTCAAGGACTTCGTCTACCTAGGCTCCGCTGTAAACGCAGACAACAACACCAGCGCTGAGATCAAACGAAGAATAACTCTTGCTAACCGCTGTTTCTTTGGGTTAAGAAAGCAATTGAGTGGTAAAATCCTCTCTCGAAAGACCAAAGTGTCGCTATATAAGACCCTAATCATCCCCATCCTGCTATACGGTGCAGAAGCATGGACCATGACAAAAGCGGATGAAAGCACCTTGGGTCGTTTCGAGAGAAAGATTCTTCGGGTGATCTACGGTCCCGTATGCATCGAAGGGGAGTGGAGGAGAAGATGGAACGACGAACTGTACGGGCTGTACAGCGACGTAGACTTAGCCAGAAGGGTAAAAGTCCAACGACTAAGATGGCTGGGTCACGTAGAGCGCATGGAAACCAATGCTCCGGCCCGGAAAGTCTTCGAATCCACACCTACAGGACAGCGCAGTAGAGGAAGACCGCGAATCAGGTGGCGCGCACAAGTGGAAGGTGACCTCACCCAACTCGGAGCGCGAAACTGGAGACATCTAGCCAGGGACCGAGCTAGATGGAGAAGTTTGTTGGGTGAGGCCCTAGTTCACACAGGACTGTAGCGCCACCTTAAGTAAGTAAGTAAGGTAGCGACGAATTGTCAACCCTTTTCTCCATATTTTCCTCAGCCATCATCTTTCACACAAAAACAAAACAAGAGTGGTATAATTTTGAGGTTAAGTTGAGCGCGAACAATTTATTCGTTGCAGTGTGGATAGTATGTGGAACGCGAATAGAGTTTGACAGTTCGCAGCAACCACACTGCGATTCGTTACTACCAAATTGTTTTTACAAAATTCTCTTGTTTTAGAGAACAAAATGCAAATTTTATTATCTAAATATTAGTGTCAATTGGTTTCTTATAATTTAAATGTGTTTTTGTGTGGAATTGACTTTTTGAAATGTGTAAAATCACGTTTGTTCGTCCATTCGCAGTTCGTTGCTCATGTGCAAGGCACTTTAATGCTTACTAGATTCAAATTTTGAATCATTAAAACTTAAAATAAAGCTATAATGCCGTCTTTATGTCAAACCTGACACTTAGGTTGACATTTGATTCCTTATGAATGTAAAGACTGGCAATGGCGTTTTTAAACACTCCAGAAAAGTGAATCTACAAGATTATTTATGAAAAGAGCTTAATTTCCGCTAGAGAAAAAAGGATTTTCATGCTAAGGGCCTTGGATCAATCCCTTGCTGTGCAAACTCAAACATTTTTGTCATACGCAAGGAATTGACATATCCTCTAACACTAATTCTTGTCATGAATAGTGCTTCTCAAAATGCCGGAATCGATATACAAATTTCTTTCGCATCCATTGGTTGAGAGTTTTAATTCACTAGGTCCTGGTTCTCCACAAACTGTACCTTGGCCAAAATTACTTTTATTTCTTTAAAAACAAAGCAACATTTTCCACCACAAGTAAGCATGAAAGACCCCAACCATGAATTGTGGAAATGTAATAATATTTAATTTTTTGTTTTTCTAATTCTTTCTAGAAACTTCAAATTATTGGTTAATTTTGATTATTTTGTTTTATAAGTTTATCAAGTCATCCATTCCACTCTTCTTATTAAAATGCTGAGGTCAATTTAACAACTCTGTTGAGAAACTTAATGAGGTTTCTTTTAGAAATCCTGTTATTTGAGCGGCTGTCACTTTTTAAACATCAGCGTAATCCTTTGAAATTTTAGAAGTTAAATCTACCTCAGTGAAATTGTTGAAAAAATGTGAACTTTTATCACAATAAGTTAATGATACAAAGAATCAAAAACCTCGTTAAAGAAAAACTGAAAGTATTGGTGTCTGCAGTGTTGACGAAACTGCAGGTTCGTTAAGTCCTCGTCTATCTTATCTTCAGAATTAGACACACCGCAAATGACATTATACCGTGTTTTGTAATAATACTTAGACTTTTAAAATTCAGACAATACAAGTCGATAAGCATCAACGTGGTATCTTCTCTGATTGGATCTTTGAAGTGCATCAAAATAATTCGGATTTTTATCGAAAAATCTTGACATTGACGAGGCCCATTGTTAAATTAAAAGTTACGTTTAAAAGCAGAATTTTCGAATTCGGGACTCGGATAATCCAAGTATGACTGTTGAAAAGCGCTTATCCACTTTGATGCGATTTTTTTGCTGGAATGTCAGTGTGATGACTGGACCCCTTCTTTTCGAAAAGGAGGCTGTAACGACTATTACGGTGAATGGATTGGACTCCGTAGTTATAATTATAGATTTTGTATTGGTTACAAATTGGAAAATATTGACGTGGACGAAGTTTTTCAACACAAACAACGAAACAATTGTAAGATCTTGTGACATTTTTTTTTTGAGGCCACTTGATAGATTTTCTTTAAAGATATCGAGGACATACAGACGAAAATGTGTGAATTGCTCATGAAAAAGATGTGGTGCTGCAACTATATATATGTACCTGGCTGCCTTTTTCTTAACATTGAAATAAACATTCATTGATATCTCTTTGACTAAATTCTTGTTTTGTAATGTTAAAATGAAAAATCTTATTGGGAAACCAAAAAGCTTCTAGTTTAGTTGAGTCTTAAGAAAGTAATCGTGCATTAGTTTCTTTTCACCCAAAATTACTTACATAATGAACACATCCTTTCCAATAACACTTCCATTTTATTGGAATTCGCAAATGCACGAATGAGAAATGTCAAAAGAAATTTGACAAAATAAAATAGAAAAAAAAAGTTAAATAAACCCATAACCACAAGAAAAGCAAAGCAAACTGAGTGAAAAAAGCGACCTCCGAACTTAATTTACTTTTTGTCTGCAAATTTAAAATTTCTTAACTAAATATAAATAACAAATTGCCCCTTAATTTAAAAATTATCTCCATGATTAACCAGAGTTAAGGCCGGAACAATCAAATCCACCAAACCATAAGGTAATTGTTGCTTCCGCACTTAAAATAAATTCCGATACTCAACGAAAAGATAATCCCCGAAGACTGCACTTCTTAGAATTATTATCCTTTGTCTCTCCAATAAAAAGAAAACATATATTTTATCCAAATAACGAAAGTTTTTCAAACTGCAGTTTGAAATAATTGCAAAGCACAATAATGAGATGAAATCATCGTGTGTTATTCACACCTCACATTTTTATTTAATTTATTAGACTTATGCATTTATTTTCATTCTAGAGAAGAAGAGTAACCGACGAAGAAGAATTGAAGCAACAAAAAACAAAAAAAAAGGAAAAGGAAAAGATTCTTGTGCGTGGCAACCAAAAACAGAAATCACACACAACACCAAAATGCAAGGTTCTCCCGATGCAAAGAAGCCCTGCAAAGGTATTCTCAAAACATCCAGCAGTTTCGATCGCCATTCGGGGTCAGGAGCAAGGTAAATATTTAGCCCCCCAAAACCACCCATTACCACCCAAATGACATTTCTCTCCTTTGTAGTTACAGAAAAAGCGCTAAATTCGATGAGCTAAATGTAATGCAGACATATCATCCACCAGACAAGGACTATGGGCACATGAAGATCGAGGAGCCGAAGACGCCCTACAACTATGTCGATCCGGAGAACATTGATCAGCTTGATGCTGAGTTGTTGACTGAAAAGTAAGTCATAGTGAGTTGGATTTTCAAGGCAAGCATTTTGAAACTCTTCATTTTTTTTTCAGATTGATGAAAGCTGCAAATTCTCTAATCTCCTCGTTTGACGATGACGATGATGACGAAGATTCATCTGATGATAATCGCGATGAGACTGAGGAAGAAAAAGGTTTGAGTTCTTTTATTTACTTCTGATTTGATGAGATTTGATTCTTTTGAATAATTTATGGGCTGAGGCAGAGTAATGAAATGGTTCCACCCTTTGTCCTTCAGACGCTAAACTATCACCCTCTGATTTTGTTTGTTTATTTTTGTTTTTATTTCTATTTTTTTAGTGTCGTGACAATTTAATCAAAATCCAACGGCACACTCATTTTATTCGTGTTAAAGTAAATTCATTTTTTTTAGTTCGTTTGTATTTAGTTTTATTATGTAGGCGGGGATTGGAGAATAACAAAACAAAATCTCTGCTACTACATATTACTTTTGGCGTAATTTGCATTCTTAATTCGCCTACCGCTGCGCTACCGATACGATACCTTCCATCCCCCTCCCCCACCGGTGTGACCACCACCGTCATCGTCACCGTGACAACGATTTGGATTGTCTCGAGAGCTCTTTGCAGTTTATTTTTAGAATCTCGTGGAATTTGTTACTCTCTGTTGAATTGGTCGCAGAGCGGTGTTTAAATCGATTTTCGTGTAATCATTTTTGAATTGTTTGGTATATTGTTGACAATTTGTGCAAAATTGCTGTTTAGTTGTTGTTAATGAGTTGAAAATGTTGAGTAATCTTTTTTGTTTTACTGAGTGATTTTTTTGTTTGGAATTAGTAGTTGTTGTTCTTTTTGAAATGTTCACGATATTTTGTGCCACACAAATTCAAGCTATTCAGTCCTTATGGTTTGCGTATAAATAGATAACAAAGAGTGCAGATAAGTCCATTTTACAGGGAAAGAGAAATTGATTAAAAAATTGCATACAATAAGAAAGGATATACCGATGCATATTCATATTCGAATTTTTAAAACGTGGGTTGCTCATTATTTTTATATTTCGTTTAAATATGATAACGCTATAAATTTCGTCTATGTATTTAACCCTGCGTTTTCACTAGTCCCCTAAAGGGACCTCTAAAGCATTCTTCTGTCTTCTTCGAGCGTAAAAAATCGTTGTCGGTTGTTCACGACATTTTTTCTTGTATGTTTGAAAACAATACAAAAATTGATAAATACCAAATCAAAGTTGGTAGTTGTTGGTAGTTGGATGACTCATCAATTTATTGTTTAGAATCTTTAACAATGCAAATGTTTTAACTGATTTATGGGACTTGCGTTTTTATGATAAATTAATAATGATTCAAGGTTTATTATTGGTTTTTGGAATTTAGCACATGGTTTTCGATAAACAAATGCATTTTTTACGTTCCAAATGTCCAGTTATGACAAATAACGGACAACTTTTGTTTGTTTTAGTGCATTAGTTTGAAGCTTAATAGGATAACTTCATGATTAATCACATATGACGATATTATGTATTGCTTCTAAGCCACCACCTTTTATTATCATAAACATTTGTTGTAAACAAACAACATTAGTCTCTTTTGAGCGATTGTTAAAAAACATACCTTTTTCACAAATACGTGTTAATGCAATTTCATATAGATCTAAGCCATACTAATGTCAAGGTAGCTCGTTTTTTTCTCGTTATCTCTATCATTACCAGATTTTACACAGAATCTTTTGTACAAAAACTGAATTTAAAAAAAGAAATTCGTCGCTAAGCAAAGTACGTTCAGAATTAAATTTAAAACACCAGAATTTAACAGTGTTACAAAATGAGGCTTCGATAATGAACGTGGATTTATGCTGCAAATTTTTCTTGGCTTTACAATGTTGAAAAGACGTAAACAATCACTTTACTATAATTAACTGCTTATTTAAATTTTTTTTTAATATAAAAACAAAAGTTTGAACTTGCTCTTACCAAAATAAATCGTTTTCAAATACCAAAATAGTCTGAAGATTGTGATTCTTATTAGCAGCATCTTAAGTATGGTTTTTGTAGTAAAAGGTCCACAATGGAACCACATTACACAGTTAAGACAGTTTACCATGGTGGTAAAAAGTTTGTAAGAAGACCGAAACTAAAAGAATTTGCACCACATTATACAGTTAAGACAGTCAAACATGGCGGCGGAAGTGTGGGGGTGCTTTTCCCGGTTTGGTTTTTGTCCAATATTCTGGATTAAGGACATTATGAAATCAGCAGGGTACATAAAAATTCTGGAAAATGTAATGTTGCCGTATGCTGAAGAAGAAATGCCCCTTAGGTGGGCATTCCAACAAGATAATGACCCTAAGCATACGTCGAAGGCAGCAAAGACGTGGTTTATGAGGAATAGGATCGATGTTATGGAGTGGCCGGCCCAGTCTCCAGATCTAAATCCAATAGAGAACTTGTGGAGTGATGTAAAGAGGGCTCTGGGCAAAAAAAAAACATACCTCGAAAGAAGAATTATGGCGATCAGTAAAAAAAGCTTGGGAGTGTAAAAAGGTGTCAAAAGTTAGTGGACTCAATGCCAAAAAGGTGTCAAAGTGTTCTTAATAATAATGGATTTGGAACAAAATATTAAGTATGAAGTACATTATACATTAAGAAAATCCTTGAAAATTTCAGTGTTTCCATTTACAATTTTTATATGCGTTTTTGAAGATTTTTCAGCACACACCTATTATTTTTCACACCACTGTATCACTTCCAATAAAGCCATATTCGCTCGAGTTGTGGCACCTTCTTGTTGAAACCAAATATTCTTCAAGTAGTATTCTTCAATAGCAGGCAAAAAAAAGTCGGTTATCATATGCCCATAACGCTCCGAATGGACGTTAATCAGACGTTACATCGTCGTTTGTGGAGAAGTAAGGTGCAATCACAGCGCACCAAACAGTGACTTTTTGTCGATGTAATGCCCTCTCTTCAATTACTTGAGGATTCTCAGAACCCACCAAATGAGAAATGTGCTTCGTCGCTGAAAAAAAATTTGATCGAAAAATTGCCGTCCACCGCCTGTTGTTCAAGCACCCATTCGATGTACATATCTACGACACGTTGTGAATGGTCTTCAGTTGTTGTGTGAGCTGGACTTTATATGCATGTACTGTACATAGGTGTACCTCTAAATGCAAAATAAGCCATAATGTGCCGTAAGACAGTGCTAATTCCTGAGAACGACGAGGAATTTTCAGTGGTACGAGCGAAACGATGATGCACAGGCCTTGTAATATCTGTAACCAATCCAGTCTCTTAAAATTTCTTCACAATTTTGCCAATTGCTTGCGTAGTTGGTAGATTATGTAAACCATGATCTCTTCTTAAAGCACGATATGTGGCTTTGGCAGAATCACCATTTTTTATGCGTGGTGCGATAGTTAAGCGATCCATTTTTGTAAATGTTAGACTTTCAACTTACAAACAAAATTCGTTTAACAACTTAGTTTGACAAATGTCGAATTCCAGCCCTATACTTTTGAAACCGCAAAATGGATAACCGTTTAGCTCAAATCTGGGGCCCTACTCTGTATTTCGTTCCGAAAGTCAATCCTATTCGAAGGTGCTTTTCGTTCCGCTTTTGATTTTGTACTCTGTAAAACATTCGAAACGGAAAAAATAGTACTTAATACTTTTCCATCTTACGGATTAGTTTTTTTCGAGTCTCGAATTATTTTTCATGAGATCTGTCAAATCAAGAAATGAAAACAAATAAAAAACAAAGTGGATAAGCAAATTATTGTATTTAAAGAAAGAATTTTTACTATAATCAAAAAGAAATGGATTCAGTTGCGCTTTGGATGGACGCAGAAAACAACGAAGAACGGATTGAACGAAAAGTTATACGGGACAAATCAAATATAATGAAAATGTGTGATAAAAGGTAAAGTTTTTGCTTTGTATGCACATTTCTTTCCCTGTAATTCAACTTATTTGCTTAAATTGTTATTATAATTAAGATTTTCCAAAAAAAACTTACATTTTAAGACTTTCCTTCTCAATTCCGTTATCACATTAGCTGTAGAAACAAATTTTCCGTATTCGAATGCTTTTGACGTTTAAAAACGTACTGCCAGGTACGAAAATTCCACTTTCGGAATTGTCATTCCGAAAGTAGTAGATTTCATTCCGCTTTAGAAATAGAGAGTACAAAATATTCGTTTTCGGAAGTTTTCACTTTCGGAACGAAATACAGAGTAGGGCCCCTGATATCGATAAAATAAACGCTGATATGCTCAGGGCTCCGTTTTAATCTTTTGTCTTAAACTACTCAATTGTTTCGTTGCCAACATCACCTTCAGCTTTGCATATACTTTTGTTTAATTTTGTTATTATTGTTTCGTAATTTTCATAAACAAAACATAAACCCGTGTTTTGTTGGAAAATCTATCCATAGTATAGTAGGATTTTACACGAATAACAAAAACAATATCCATAGCATGAATAACACCGATAAAAGTTAGAATAGAATCTTACTATACCCGTGTTTTGTTGGCAAATCTATCCATAGTATAGTAGGATTTTACACGAATAACAAAAACAATATCCATAGTATGAATAACACCGATAAAAGTACCTGTGTTTTGTTGGCAAATCTATCCATAGTAAAGTAGGATTTTACACGAATAACAAAAACAATATCCATAGTATGAATAACACCGATAAAAGTTAGAGTAGAATCTTACTATGGATGGGTTTTTGACATTTATACGAGCCTCGAATGGATCTTATGTAATTTCGTTCTCAAATGTTGGTACGATTGATATTGCATTTGTATCTCGATGGCTTTGTTCATTGAGTAGTTGTGCATTTGGAATCATGTGTGTTTTCCATTGGGGAAAAAATCAATCTATTACTGTTGATATTATTTAGTTTTGTTAGTGAAAATGGACTAACTGGGCTTATTTTGCAAGAGAATTTTTGATTAAAACAAAACTATATTTTTTGTTCACAAACATGCAAATAAACAGACCATAACGCATTATCTGTAAAACCAACTCCTCCACACAGGTTTTTCTTCTCAAATTTTGACTCGACTCCGATCCCCGACCGGAATCGAGGCGAATCAAGATCATTTCAACTTGATTTAGGTACATAAAGAATTTAGGCTAGCTTCAAGCTCGCTTCAAAACCACATGTTAATGTAGTAGTGTACGAACAAACCCCCTTCTTGAAGTTTTTATTTTATGTCAAATTGTTTGGTTAAAACTTTGAAATCGACTATCATAAAACACAGACGTATTTTTTTGATTTTGATAGTCAACTAGCAAAAATCAGCTTACACGATTTCATCCCTGGTTTAAATTTCTCTATTTTTTTTGGAATTTTTTGATAAATTATTCTGGCAAATATTCAGTTGTATCAACTTTCAAATATAAAAACCGGACTACTGCGGATCGTTTTTTTTGGCAATTTCTCACTTTACTATATATGGAATACGAAAAAAACGCACTTAATGTTCTATGAAGTAGTTGCATGGCTTCATCAAATAATGCTTTTGTTATAACCTTTCTTCTAGGAAACCTCATCAGTTTACCCATGTGCCAATGCTTGGACGGTCTGTAAAGTACAGATATCATTTTTTTGGTCGCCTATAACTTCTGTAAACTTCTGAAAGTTACTTTCCTAAAATAGTTGTCCTGTATCAAGAACGAAAACCAAAACACATTTGTCTGATCACTTATATTTTATTTGATACCCCGTTGATGGAAATCTCTTAAGAGACTGTTAAAATTATTCAAAACATCATCGACACGGGATAATGTTTTCTATATAAATCTATCGGGTTTTTCTTACTATTTCAATCTTTTCTAACAGCAGCGAAACGAATCATTCAAGAAATTGTATGTTTTCTTTTTATTGAATCAAATTTTGGTCAGCTAAAAATTCCCATTGAATCTTATCTGAATTTTTAAAACTCATTCGATAATTAATGCTTTTTCTTTTTCTCTATTTCTCTCTCTTTTAGATCGAAGAATTGCCTTCGAAAGGCGCCGTAAAGCTCACTACAATGAATATGAAGCAGTTCGACTAGCTCGTAAGCTTATAGAAGAAGAAGACGATGATGACGAAGATGATGATAATTCTGATAAACAATCAAACAGAAATGCATCAACCAGCAGCAAAGAAATGGATGTTGATATACAAGATGATTCTCAACATGCCTCGCAATCTTCCCAACACTAGTTTAAAGCCTAGTTTCAATGGACTTTATATTTATATAAACAAAAAAAAAAACAAAAAAAAAACAAAAAAAAACAACAACTTTAACTTTAACAGAATAATATCTTCTCATTTAATTAACTCAAAGTAGAACAAAATTACATACAAAATACATATATTTTTAAAATATCATTTTTATTTAAAACAAAAATGAAACAAACAAAACAAAAAAAAAGAATATTATTAAACAAAGAGTTCACTAGTAGAATATCATTTAAAAGGTTTAAATAATCTGTATTTTCGAATACGAATGCTTAGAGTAGTAGTTTTAAAGAAATTCGCTTTTATCATGCGAACCGCTGGCGGTTTACGAAGAAAACAAAAACACAATCAAAAAATTAAAACAAATTTAACATCATACATTTTAAATAACTGCTTCGAATTGAAATCATTGGATTTGATATTTCTCAACACTTGCACTCACTGATAAAATCTTATATTTTTTGCTACTAATCTAAGTTTCAATTTGCCATTATTTTCAGACATACCTAATTGAACAATATAATTTCTACAATTACCTATTTTTTATTTAATTGATTGAACTTTAATTATTTGATTTCTTCTTTTAATATTTCAAAAAAAAATGTGCCAGAAAATTGTATTTTAAGTGAGCTTTAACAAATAAGTTTGAGCTTATAATAGTAGTAGTTTCGAAATTTGAATAAGATTTTTTTCAAAATCTCGTTATCGAAAAAAAACCATAAAACTTAGATTACTTGAGGACGAATTGAATTAAAAAAAAAAAAAAACCTCAGCCAAGTGTTTCTTTTTTATTTTGTGCTATGCAAAGTGAAATGATAATTTCTTCCATCTAAACAATTTACCATAGTTCTAAGAAAGTCACCATCAGAGAGGTTTCCTCATTATTTTCTGTACACATGTCAAATAAATTAATACAAAAACAAAATACTTATACCCAACAATAAGAAACAAATAAATTTAAAATATCATCAATAAATAAAATAAAGCAATAGGGTTGTTTAATTTAAGATACAGACATATTAAAATTCAGTACATAATAAAATATAATTCATATTAATAAAAAAATTAGAATTAAATAAAAAACAGAACAAAATAAAAATGAATATTACATTTTATTTATTTAGAATAAATTTTCTTATTTATGAAAACACAAAAATAACGAAAATTAATACAAAAAATTATATATACATATACTATACATTATACAAAAACAACAACAACAAAAAACTCAAATAAAATAATTGAAGAAAAAATAAAATTTTGTGTCAAAAATTTACTTAACCAACAAATAAAAAAGAATAAAAGGCGACAAAACTTAACGAATATTTAAAAAAAACTTAGATTATGAGCAAAACTAAAATTTCTTTTAAAGAAATTTTGTATTGTAGGTACCAAAATATCTTTGACGCTATTGTGATTGCCCAGAAATGAATATTTTTTTGTTTTTCTTTTTAATTAACTTTATTTTATTTTTCAAATTCAAAATATTAACAAGAAATATTGAATTTAACAGTAAAACTTTTGTAAACTATTTTTTGTTATACAATTTGACTTAATAAAAATTCAATTATATATAATGAAAACGAAAATGTATGTTTTTTCTTGTTTTAAGGCTACTTTATAAATTTATTATCGTATTTAGGGCTTTGAAAATCTAAGAAGCCTCTCCATCCTGGAGCTATTTGTTGTTATGGTTTTTAAGCTTTGGCGGTGAGATTGGACCTCATTTATTTGAAAATGAGGATATTTTGCGCAACCGAGCTAAGATTTATCATTTTTCATGGGCTCTTTACAATGAAATAAAAATCCTATTTTTGGAAAACCTTGAATTTATTTCGAAATACAGGTTTTTTAGCTCAAGTTATTAACGAGAATGCTTTTTAAGATTTGTGTTAGTTTTAATCCTTCATCCTTATTGATGAACGCAAACGTTGATGAAAATTTAAAGGTTTTGAAAATCTAGTGATGTAGTTTTGTAATTTTATTTATTCTCTACAAATATGTTGCTGGTTGTAATTCTATAAGTCTAACAAAAAAGACGTTATAACGATTTTAATTAAATTTATTCAAAAAAAAATCTAACTTCAAAAAGTTCGAATTTAATAGGTTTTGTAGGTTAATAATTTCGTCAATTGTTGTCAGATCGTAGTAATTGTGGTAAATATAAAAAGCAAACAATATTGGCTTTCATTATACAAAGTAAAAATAAATGATTTATTACGTGTTTTTCTGAGAAAAATGCTACAGAAGTAAAAACAAAAACATTAAAAATCTAAAAAATCGGTTTGAAAATAATTTAATAGAGAACCGTAATCCACATAAAAACAAATTCTGAAGATAGTACAAACTACTACTTATTCTTGTTAAAACAAAGTAAAAAAATCAAGATTCGGTTCCAATTTGTCAAAGTTAGAGCCAGTTAAAGTTTGGATACCTTAAAATCATTAAAACCGTTATAACTCAAAAAGGGATCAAAAACGAGAAAGTTACCTCATAAGTTTTTCGTCTTAAAATGACCTCAGGGACCCATAATTTTTATCTGTGGCCAAACTGTGAAGCACCCTGTACTTGTGTCTTGCAAATATTTTTTACAGGTAAATGCAAGAAAAATTCAAAAATTATCGGTTAAGTGGAACTAAATCGGTTATAACTCGAGATGTATTGAACCGATTTTGATGAATGATATATTTATTGAAAGCTTAATTGGTCGCAATTAAAATGAATTAAAAATATTAAATCAATAATTTAAATCACATGATTAATACGGTAAAATATAAAAAAATGTAATTTTTTGACTCTTTGAATTATGTAATTTTTATTTTTCAACAGATTTTCAAAATTTAAATTTTATTATTTTCTTGACAAAAAAATGAAGATTTTGATATATAAAACATTTTCGTACGACAACCACAAGCTTCAAAAAAGTGTCTTGAATTTCTTCCAAAGCAAATTCGAACAAATTTCTAGGCTGTTGGTCGTTTAAATTTCTGGTTGAAAAAAATTTAAAAAAAAATTTCAAAAATGTCTCATAATTTTGTCAATTCTTATCCAATTTTCACAAAAGAGACATCAAATGAAAGGTAATAAAATATAGATTTGTCTGGGTGAACAAAATTATGTCAATTGTTTTATATCATGTTGTTATTAGCCGGGGGTAAATTGCGCTTAAGAAAGTACCATTTTGCTTCTCAATTATTGGAATAGAGAATCACGTAGGAATTTAAAAAATAAGGTTTTGAGGGAATAACATGAACCAAAACTTCTTTTTTCAAAACTCAGAAATAAGGGATTCAATGGAAGGTACTTAAATGTTTTCTTTTTCATGATTTTAATAGACCAAATTTGAACACATAAGGAATATATCGATAGACTTCTAAGATGTGACGAAAGTACCAAAGTAAATTTTGAAACTGTCAATTCTATAAACGTTTTACTGGGAATCTTTTAGATGTTGATTGCAAAAATTTTGAATTTCGAAAATTTTGACTTCGAGTTTTATAAAATAATATTTCAGTAATATTTTTGGGTAAAGGATAATCAAATTTTTTTTTACAGTTACTACTCTTAAAACATACATCAAGACCTGTGCCAAAATTTCAATTCGGTCCGATGCTCAATAAAAAGTGTTTTCCAATAAGAGGTTTCATTTTGAATTTCCCGATATTTGTGCAGATGACAATTTTGATGTTGTCATATTTTGACATTTGACGAAAAAAAACTACGTCATTGCAAAAAATGGAACTATACATGCTTCAATAATGCATTAAAATTGTTAAAATTTTGTAGAAAAATGGTGAACATTTTGCAAAACTTAAGAACTAATGAGTCGTAGTGAAACATTTTCTAGACTGGAAACAGTGCAGCTTGTGGACAAATTTAAGCTATTAAAACAATTCAGTGTTCGTAATTAAAGAACAACTAAGAATATAGTTGCAGTAGCCCGTAGTGTTGACGAAAACCTAGTTTCTTCTATTCCTCATCGATCTTTCGAATTAAGAATTTCACAAACAACAATATAATATACTAGCGGCCCGTCCCGGCTTCGCACGGGTAGACATAAATAGGTACAAATATTTATGTTATAAGCATGCTTATTAAAACGACCATGAATCTTTAATGGCTGAATTACAAACACGCTTCAGCTTTGGCTTCGTCTGCTTTGTGGCTGAATCACATACACGCTTCAGCTTCGGCTTCGTCTGCGTTACGTTGGGCATGCTTCGAGGTTGCTTTGAGTGACATTTCTATAATTTCATCCCTCTAAAGAGCAAATATTTTGTTTGTTTACATTTGTTTACATCTGTTGAGCTGTCAGACGAAGCAAATGTTCAGAAAATTGAACTAGAGCTTCCGTTTAGAGTCACATTACGTTACATTACGTTCTTTTCCTTACGATTGCCAAACGAAACGTGAGGTCGAAGCTCCATTGTGATAGCATGCATTGAATTCCTATGGCTGAACTCGTAAACGTCAGGCGAAGCCGAAGCTGAAGCGTGTATGTGATTCAGCCATTACGGTGGGCCTGCTTCGAACTTGCTTTGAATGACATTTCTATTATTTCAACCCCTTCAAAGAGCAAATATTTTGTTTGTTGACTTTTTTTTAGAGCTTCCGTTTGGAGTAGTCACATTACGTTACATTACGTTCTTTTCCTTACGATTGTCAAACGAAACGTGAGGTCGAAGCTCCATTGTTATAGCATGCATTGAATTCCTATGGCTGAACTCGTAAACGTCAGGCGAAGCTGAAGCTGAAGCGTGTTTGTGATTCAGCCATAATACTCTTCGCAGCGTATGCGATGAAAGACATTTTATGGCTAATTTTTTTACACCTTCAGTTGGTTTTAATAAGAATTTCCAAAGATTTCTATAGTAACCTAGTACTAAATATAGCCTATGTTACTCAGTGATAATGTAGCTTTCTAATGAAAAAAGAATTATTAAAATCGGTCCAGTACTTCTTGAGTTTATTCGTTACATACAAAAAATAAGGTTATAAGACTTTTACAGTTTTGTTAATAATTGTGTCCAATCTATCACCAATAACTTCGTATTTTCGTCGATTGGGTCCTTGAAATTATATTCCAAATTCATCCAAATTTTTTTCGAAAAATTTTACTTCAGGGGCTACTTTAAAAAGCAGAATTGTTGCATTTCTGGGTCGGCTCCCCCTTTTCGATGTATCATTTTTATTGGTACGATTTCCCAGTCGGTGGGTATGATTGAACTTTGGACATTTGCCCACCCAGTACCTGGTTTTCAAATGATTAACGGTATTGCAAAAATATTTAAGATTTTGTACTACTCAAAATTTCGAACGCATTTATTTCAATACTAAATTATTTAAGTTGGCCAAACTCTTAAGTAAGACAATTTTTAACCGATTGACTTGAAATTTTGAATTTATCTTGGAAACTACGTTCTCTTTCGAAGCACGTGGAATTTTTGTACACTGAGTAATTCGTTACTTTTTAACAATTATCTAATAACTTTCTAGGCAAGTTTTCCCTTTTCACATTTTGAGGTGAGCTGGCCGCCCGGTTTCCCAATAAATTCATCAAGAAAATCAAAAAAAAAAAATCATTGCCTAGATATGATTAAAAAATTACAGGAGTTGTTCAGCCCGGTCCCAGAAAAAAATCAGAAGTCAGGAAAGAGAAACGTTGCACAGTCACCATTTGCCTTGCCGTTTCTGTAACCTTGACTTATTTTGTAATATTTTTGAAAAAAAATTCTATTTTTTTGGCCTCCTTCAATATCAAAATGAAACCTTTTATTGGAAATCCCTGTATAACCTCTTGAATTTGATATTCTTACTAAAAATATAAACTTAATTAAAATAAAACAACAAAATGTAATCAGCTTACAACTTCACATTTATTACAACAAAGAACAACAGAAATTCATTATTTTTAAGAAGATGTTACAATTTTGGGCCTCGATATTATTTATAAGCCATTGATTTGATTTTTCTTAACTTCAATTAGTTAAATTTTCGTGATGTTTGATTTTATTTTGAATTCAACTCAAAATGGCACAAAGCTGTTAAATATCGTTTTTTTTTTGTTTGTTTTAATATTTTTTTTTTGTGATTTTTCTATTTTATACTTTTCAAAATAATTAATATTTTTTTTTATCGATTTCAGTGTTTTGAGGTTAATTAAATTGAACATTGTTTTTTCAACGGACATTCGTTTTTTTTTTTCGTTTTGAAATTTAAAAAATGGAAAAACCTCACAAATATTGTTATTTCGTTTTTTTTTTTGTTTTCTTCGATTTGAAAATGTTTAAAAAATAATAAATTCATTCGATAATATTTGTATCCTTTTTGTTTAGTTTTACTTTAATACCAGAGTTGTTCAACTTTGAATTTGATGTTAAGGAGTTGTATATTGGTGCTAATTAAGGTGTTTCATATTGTTTTTGTTTTTTTTTTAAATATTTGTTTTTTAGAAAGGACTATATCAATTATTTAAAATTATTATTTATATTTTTGTCTACATTTTATTTATGCTTTAACTACATTTGGTTAATTCGATTTTTATAATTTAAAGCTCGTTATGTATCATATAATATTTATATAAGAAATTCGATTTTAGCTATATTTTAATTTTTTTTTGTATTTTTTTAAATATTTTTTTTTCTTCATTCTGCAACAACAAAAAATTATACAACAAAATAAAATAATTAGTAAAATACACTCAAAAAATATAAAAAATTGTTCAAAAATATTCAAATATATTTTTGTTTTTAAATAACTGGTTAGAATAATAATAAATAAATTTATATATAAATATTTATAAGATTTTTATGACAAGTATTTTACCATAAAGTTTATAATTTATATAATTTAAGCTCATCAGGATATAATATTTATATAACTGTTTACATTTTTCTTTGTTTGTGTGAAATGACTTCGGATGAGTCCTGTGTTGTATGTTTGTTACATTGAGAAATTTTGGGGTTATATATTTGTCCAAAGGACATCGATAGTTGCGCTTGCTTTTGATTAGTTGATGTTCTTACTATTTTTAGAATTACCGTGATGAGAAGCGGAATTATCGAGATCCTTGTGAATAAATATTTTTTTTTTAACCTTATATTTTGTTTTATTTACAAAATTCCGGCCCATTTTTCTTTGACACAAAATTCAGCATAAAATTCATCAAAGTCATTTGTTCTTTAACAAATAAGTTAACCAAAAAGAGAGAAGAGTAATTTAGTTTTTGATTTCGAAAATGTAAGTTGGTTAGTATTTTTGATTTGGTTGGTTTTGGTATTTTTTTTTGTATTTTTTTAAAAACTTGCATTGGGTTAGAATTTTTTTTCGTTTTTGTTTTTGTTTTTTTAGTTGGTTAGTAAAATAAATTTAAGTCATTTAATGTCGTCCATAGTCGTTGTCCGTTTTTTAGTAAATGTGTTGAGTGCCCGGTGGTGTTTTGTAGCTTGGATAGTGATGGCTGAGGGCATTCTTAGCGAAGAACTGGGTGTAGTCCTAGATAAAAAGAAACAGAGATTGTTTTAGAAAATGATTTTTTGAAGACGAAGAATTTTGTGTACCTTATTGATGCGTCGTGGCCGGCAAATTGGTCCTTGGGCTATTCTACGACGCTCTTCATTTTCAACCACTGCCTGCTCTTTGTATTCTGGTGGTGGCCACTTCAAATCTCCACGCATGTTTGAGCCTCCTGAAAAATAAAATTAACGTTAAATATTTTCAGGCTTGAAAAGCTTATAGGCTTTAAAAAAATATGCGAAAGTAAAGCTTTGGAATGAATGATAAGGAAAGTTTGAACACAGTTTGTTTTGTATTAGTTTTGAAATAAATTTCTTCTTATTGGAAAACAAAATATTATAAAGGGATGAGGGTAGATTTTGGCGCCCCGTGGCGGCCATTTTGTTTTGGTGAAATCTCTCAAATCTTTTGTTTATTATTCAGTTATTTATGCCAAATCATCATGACAAGTTATGAGAGTTAATGAGTGTTCGTTAACGCAAACGTTGCGAGCATTGCACCCATTTTGCGGTAGACGTGGTGGCCCTTCACAATCGACTCTTCAACGTTTGTTGGCCAAATTTGAGATGACTGGTTCAGTAAACAATCAGCCAACACTCGTACGTTCAAGGAACGCAAGATCGGCGGAGAAAGGGTACAGCTGAACCCGAGGCAGTCTATTCCTCGCCGTGCACAAGAACTCGGTCTTTCGCAGACTTCAACTTGGTGAACTTTTGGTCGGGACTTGGGCCTACACCCAGATCCAACTGATCCAAGAACTCAAAGTTCATGACCATAGACAACGCCTTTTGTTCGCTGACTGGGCTTCGAATCGTTTGGAAGAGGACCCCAATTTTGGCCGAAAAATCATCCTTTGTGACGAGGCGCATTTTTGGATGAATGGCTGTGTTAACAAGCAAACGCTACGATCCACGATTGAACGATTTGAGGGAAAGGTTATCTTTCGCAAGTGTGATGTGAATTGGCCATCAATGTCATGCGATTTGACTCCGCTAGACATTTGCCTGTGGGGTTTCTTGAAGTCGCAAGTCTATGCAAATAAACCAGAACTGACATAACTGACAAAAGGTGAACATAACACAGGCCATCGCTCAAATTCAGCCGGATCTATGCGGAGAGTCATTGAAAATTGGACCACTCGGATCCGTGCCACCGTAAGAAGCCGAGGTGGGCATTTGAATTATGTCATATTAAACACTTAATGGCATACATGCGCCCCACACACAGCTTATTTTATTCCATTTCATCTACCCGACCTTATTGGAACACCCTTTAGTTAAGATATATTGGGGCTTAAAATCTAAGTCTAATACTTATTATGGAATATTGAAAAAGAAACGTACTTTAATTTAAAATATTGAATGTACTTTTTTTTTAATTCAAATTAAATATGAAAAAATTTAAACAGTTGCAAGCAAATTTTTTGAAATATCATGTTCGTAAATTAAATAAAATTCGATTTTTTCCAATTTTCAAAATCTCTCTAATACTAATAAGTCTGAATGTCCCTTTTTTCTAAACATTTGAATTTTAAGTACAAACATAATAATAAGTTACTGCTAGTTAAAAATTTGCTTTATATTTTATTAGCGTTTCTTTTGAATTTTGATGATTTTTCAGCTATGTACATATGTATTTGAATTCAGAAACTAAATTAAGTGCCAACTCAATTCACCGATCTCAAAGTCAGTATTTGAAAAATTTGAATTTAATTATGTTAAAGTTCGTTCTGAAATTTTTGACGACAAAATTAAAATTTTATGTCAAAGTTCGTTCTGAAATTTTTGACGACAAAATTAAAATTTTCACAATCAATTAACGAATAATTAGCTTCAAATTATCAAACTATTAACTTTTCTATCGGTGACTTTTGTTTTGCAGAGTTGGCAAAGTTTTTTTTACCGTTATTTTTATGGACTATGCTCTAGTAGTACCCGTAGCGTGATGGTTAGTGCACTGGACTGAACTCTTAAGTTCAAACCCTGCCTTGGCCATCTAAAGTTTTTTTCACGGGTACTACCTGTTGCGAGGAATTGACAAATCCTCCAGAAGTAATTTTTGTCATTAAAAGTGCTTTCTCAAATAAGTCGTTCGGATTCGGCTGAAAACTGTGGATCCCCTCCCTGCCTGACAACATTACTCGCACACAGTAATGTTTGAGGGTTGTAAGTCACTAGGCCCTAATTCTCAATGGACTGTTGGGCCATCTAATTTATTTTTTCTATGCTCTAGTGAAATAGCTAGCAGCAGCTTTTTCATAATACTCGCACTCCTAGCAATCCTTGAGCTCAATTATGGCTGTACTGTTTAGCACAGAGATTTGTTCCTTAGCCGTACTACGCGAATGTAAAATATCTCAAAACGTTTTGTGTATACAGATCATTGCAATGTCTATTAATAAAACTTCCTTTCCAACCCCTACCTTCGCTTCAACTGTGTCTCTGCCATTTTAAAGGTATTAAGAAACGTTTGAATATTTGAAAAAAAAGAAAGAAAGAACCTGAATAAAACAACAACAATTACTTGTGTGTACTTAGAAAAATGCTAATCGGTTCAGTATAGTTCGATAGAACGAAAAAACCTGTAATTGGCTTACAACTTTCATGTGGGTGCGGTGGCGTAGTGCGTAGTGCACTAGCTCCTCACACGCTAGGTCGCTTGTTCAAGCCCAGCTCGGGCAAAAAGTTCTTCAAAAATTAAATTGAACAAAAAGCGATTAAGCACCACTAAAGGAGTCTGATGATCGGGTTGGCCCCCGTGAAATAGCTATAACTCCAGCCAAACTTGGTGGTAGCACACACAAGTTGTTGTTGTTTCATTCTAAATTTTCAAAAAAACTTTAAATCTAAGTGTTGCCAAGTTTGATTTTTTTTTACTCTTATTTAATACTTCATGATTTTTTTAAAAATTAATTTCAAATTCACTTATAGCCCTGAAATACTTTCTTTTTTAAAGTAAGAACCACCCCACTCTATACAGATAATTCCAAGTTTGCATGAACTATAAAATCATCATTCACGCTTGCTTAATTTTGAGTCCTTCTGTTGCAATGTCCTGAAAACCGATGAATTCAATCTAATAGACAAGTATTGAAAATAGTACTTGGAATACAGTTAACATTTAAAAACAACAAAGCAACATAGAACACAAGTCAAGACTCATCATCATAACATTAAATAACAGAGTAAAAAAAGTCTCTGGGGCGTATGCGTACTATTTTTTTTTAAATTTATATTTTTTTAATTATTTTCTCTTCTACATTTTTATCTTTTTATTTATTAAAAAAAATTCTTATAATTAATAAAAATATATTAATTTATATAAATTGATTATTAAGTCATTTAAAAAAAAAAAAAAACTTACCTCTAAAGCTGGCGGCGGCTGGTTGTGATGTATAAACTGGTGCTGGTTGCTGGGTGATCGGGGCTTCCTTGCGCAATGTTATGATGCCAGGACTCTCACCGCGGTATTGCTGCTGTTGCTGGTATTGCTGTTGCGGCTCGGGCTGTGAATAGTAATTATAATGGTTGTCAATTGGTTGAGATGTCTGACTATATTGCTGCGGTTGGGATGGCTGATGCGCCTGATAGTACTGTTGTGGAACAGCAGTAGCAGGAGCATAAGGAGCAGGAGCAAAATTATTCTGCTGCTGTTGAGGAGGTCCGCAGGACGGTTGGCGATCGTAACTCTGATTCACTTGTGGTACAGATGATGCCCCATAATGGTTCTACATAATGTGTGCATGTGTGTATTTATGTGCATGTGCATAATGACCGTGATGTGTTTTATAAGGATGATGACAAAATTATGGATGGTGGCATGGCAGTGCATAAAGGTCGTTGAGTGTTTGATTGGTGAAAGGGTGTTTTTTTTTTGGTTGATTGGTGTGGTGTTGATGGTGGTGGTTGTGGGTGATGGTGGATGGAAATTGACGAAACAAAACAAAGATATAAACAATTTGACAATTAGTAAAACAATTAATATACTATAATTTTGTACAGAGGGGTTAGTTTTTGAGGGTGTTAGAGAATCAAGCGAGCGTTGGGCAGCCTTTTCTTTGAACTGGGTTAATAGAGCAGGTTATGGTATACTTTATGCATATTTCTAACTCCAAAAAGGGAGGATTTAACAATTAGCTGGTTGTCAATAGCGTGTGTTCGAATTAGAAGCGCTACTACTTTCAAGACGGAAAGACTTTCACTGTCATTTCTCTATATATGTATATGGCATGTAAGCTTTTGCGTTCTCATCAACTGTCTATATTGCGCTAGAAAATCTCCAGAAACACTTTCGTGCAAAACACCTTGCACGATGATGATGGTACCTGCTGATGCTGTTGGGATCCAAAGTTTGTTGGTTGTTCGGATTCGAACGATTGGGGTGGTTGGGAAAGCTGTCTGTTGACGGCAGCGGCGGGTTGATAGTTCTGAACGTAGCCAGTTCGCTGGGGTACAGGCGATGCTACGTGACCCCAACGACCACGGTTTGGTTCATCAAGGTGCTGTTGTTGATAATGGCCTCCTTGTTGCTGATTATTATCAGCTGGGGCTTGGTATTGTTGTGGTTCCGGAGTTGAGGGAGCTTGGTAATGGTGCTGTTGTTGCTGATAAGATTGAGGAAGATTGGGTTGGGATTGAGGTGAGTATTGGGGTTGTTGTTGGTATTGTTGCTGCTGATGGGGATTAGGCTTTGGTGTATTGTAAACTGGACTTGCTACTCCACCTCTAAAGGACACAGTCGAACTGGCATTGCCAGGTGCTGGTGCTTGGGAGGGTCTCTGTTGCAAATAATATGGCTCCTGGGGATTATTTTGCTGTGACGATAATGGTGATGATTGTTGCTCTTGCTGAATTGGATATGATGGTTGATAATGACCACCCTGTGAAATATGGGGAAAATGATGATTCGACTTTGTTTGTTTGTTTGTTTGTGCGATTTTCTGTGTGGGTGTTTATTTTTTTGTTTTTTTTTAATTTTTATTTTATTTTTTGATTTCGTTGACAAATTGACAGTTGAGATGGCACCAACAATATTTATATACATATATGTTATGCATATATAGGCAGGGTAATATTCACTCTGAGTTTTTGATTAATATTTATTTTTTTGTAAGGGGTGGGTGGTCGTGATATAAGAATGTGTAGTATAAATGTAAATGTGTGGAATTCATACTGAATGTAAAATATTTAAATTTTGTATTTTTTATGAGAAGAGGTTGTATACAAATAAGCAAAAAGGTTAAACAATGAAATGATTGATGTTTGGTCTATTATGAAATTAATATTCTTTACAATCAAATTTTTATACAAAAAAATTTACAATAAACATATGTAGGTGGGTAATTAAATGAGAATTGAAGTAATTCATTAAGCTTTTTGAAGTCTATCCGCATATAACTATACTAATAGATAGCAATTCAAAAATAAGTCTTTATTTTCATTGAAAATGGGAGGTCGTGAAATTGTAGGTTTTTATGTGCACAATATTTTTTTTTATTTATAATAAAGTCATACTTAAATTTATTAAATTTAAAAAGTATTTAGTTACATAAATAGATTGCCCGTCAGAAATGATGAAAGGTGCATTTTTGGGTTATCAGATTTTCAAGAATTTTCCTTAAAATTATTTCCAAAAAAGACTCAAATAAGTATGAAAAACATAATTGTATGAGCAGTTTTATATTTGAATATATATTTATGTGAACAAAAATTGAATCTCAAAAAATCCTAGGCCAGCAAAATGTATTGTACAAAAAATTTGATTTATTTCATTTCTCCGAAGAATCAAAGAAAACAAATAGAACACTTTTTGTTTCTCCTATTTTCCTCTAAATTATACTTCGGCTCTTAAAATTATTCATAAGATATGGCTCATAATTTAATTTTTGATTAAAAACTCTGCAAATCTTAAAGTTGGACAGGATTATCGTTTATTTTCAAATTGATGGGAGTTATTGTAAGCCATCTAAATTGTGATTTGTGAAATTGAACATTTTAACATTTCTTCGTGTTTCGAAGTCTCTAGTATTTAAATAGTCATAGTCAAATAAGTTTTGTTTTACAAATAATAACATTAAGAACTTTAACAAAAAATTATCTCCTAGTTTCTTGAAACCCTTTGTTTCCGAAGGTGTCAGTTACGTTTTGTACAAACGGATTTTGTAGTTCTACAGCCAAACCACCAGGAAATAAAGGGTTTAATAAGAAAAGAATCTGTGAACAAAAAATGATGAACATTTTTGACATATGGTTAAATTTTTAGAAAATTCAATTCAATTAATTGTTTTTTTTTTTTTTTTAATTAAAACCTATTGTTAAATGTTTCTAAATGTTTCGAAACAAAGAATGAAATACCCTGTAATAACATTTTATTATTTAAAAGCTTAAATAAAATATTCTTTCAGATTTTATCAAATTGTTATCATAAAAATTGAATTTTTGAACAAATTTTTCCATTAAAGATCAGACGTATAAAAATACATAAATTTGTTGATAAACCATAATGTAAACATTTTAATTTTAATTTTTCATTTGGGAATACTTCCGGTTAACGCATTAAACAAAATCAAATTATTATACCAATGAAATTGTGTTTCGGAAATGCAAGAAAAATAAAAAAAAAAAAACAGAAAAACTCATAGTAGAGTGAACAAAAATGCAATTAATCGTTTAACAATATTTATTATTGTATCAATATATTGGCATAAATATTTAAGTTTACGTTCATTGGTATATGCAATGTAGATAGCCAACAATACTGACTAGCTGACTTATAGATACAATCATTGGATTTGATTTATTTTATTATATTGTTTTTTTTTTTGTTGATTTCTTTATGTGGTTAAATTATTGAAGCCAAGTTGACGAGCTACGAATATAAATTTCCTGATCTGTCATCCGGATTCATTTATTTTCAATAAATGTTTTAAATGTATTTATATATATTTTTTTGAATTAAATAAATTATTTATATTTTATAAATTAAAAAATTATTAATAATATACAAATTTCATACAAAAGAATCAGTCAGGAATTTAAAGATAACTGTTTCAGCAAGGTTAAGGCTTTAAGTAAAAATGGCTTTATTTCAATTTTTGTACAAATCTAAGCAAAAAAGTAGACTGAAATGTTATTCACACTGATAACTTCCCATTAGTGCAAATTTAACAAAATGACATTTAGATGACTTCAAATAGTATGCAACCAAGAACACTGGTCTACAAAATAACGCTTTTTTCTGTCAAACAAACAAGGATTTCAAAGGATTAAGATTCTAACCTCGCCTAAAAATGTGTTTATCACACCAGGCTTTTAAAATATACAATTTTGAAAAAACCTAAAGACATCCAAAACCAGGGATCTTAACGCTAAGTTAAACCACAACATATCTTTTAACAAAAGTTTTGATTGTGAATCCAAACTTTGATTTTAACTATACGCTCAAATTTTAAAAATACCCGTTTTCGACAGTATTTTATATTTTTTAATATACCTCAAAAACTTGATATAAAAGAATTACTTGAACGAATTATTCGTTTCAAAAACGTAGCTTACTTTCAAGTCGTTTTTAATTTTTCTATTAAAAACCGTTTTAAAACAAATGGTTTAGCGTTTCTTTCTGATTTTTGTAAGACAGCTGAGATCTATCAAATTATGAAGATTTTTTTAAAATTTGTATGGAAGACTAAAAACATTTAAATTGAAAATTTAAGAAAGGAATTATAGATCTCAAAAACCCTCACGAATCGTATTAAAAAAAAGAGGGTGGGATGCGACCCACATTGATAACTTCCCATTCCGCTTTCCGATTTGTCTTACTTAAAATGTTTGTAGATTTTCGTGTTTTGTTAAAAAAGTTGTCAGTTGAATTATTCTAAAAAATTACCAAAAATCAAAATCTATTTTTGTCAACGAGATTTTTAGCCGAAAACCAATTTTTACCAATTTTATTAGCATTTCTTAAAAGTTTTCATTTCTTATATAAACAAATACAGTTTGGATGAATGAAATTAATTTGAAGTCAATATCTTCTATTGTTCACGAGATATCGAGAACCGAAAATCAATTTTTACCAAGTTTGAGTACCTACTATTTTTTTTGAAAAAACTGATTGTTGGATTTTTATAAAAAATTTACGGAAAATCGAAAATCGAGAAAGCCTAGCTTTAAGGCAATATTTTTAATTTTTGAAAAAATATTTGAGTCGAAAGTAAATTTTTACTAAGTTTTAGTATTGTTTTTTTTTTAAGTTTTTATTTTTTGTAAAAAAAAACTGTCTATTCGATTTTTCCCAAAACTCAACATAATGTAGAAAAGAATATTTCTTATAAGATAAAATTACTTTAAAGGCAATAACTCAAGTTTTTGAAAAGATATTTGAGTCGAAAATCAAGTTTTACCCACTTTCAGTAATGTTTTTGTTTTATGTTTTTATTTGTTATAAAAAAAAACTATCAATTCGATTTTTCTTAAAATTTTACTAAATGTCGAAAACAATATTTTTGTGAGATAAAATTAGTTTGAACCTAATATTTTTATTTTTTGAGTAGATATTTGTGTCGAAAGTAAATTTATAAAAAGTTTTATTAATGTTTTTTTTTAGGTTTTTATTTCTTGTAAGAAAACTGTCAATTCGATTTTTTAAAATTTCACCAGATGTCAAAAACGTAATTATTTTGGAGATAAAATTGTTTTTTTTTTCGTAAAATATTTTAGGAGGCAATTATTTTTTTCAGATTTTTTTGATTTATAAAAAAACCGTTGGTTGTTTTTCAAAAAAATATACTCGCTTGGTATCAAGTTACAATATATATTATAAAATTTAATTCAAGTAGTTAGCGTCAAAATTCCCGAACGTATGGACGTACAAACGTTCGTACACACGCACTCACAGACATCTCTCTAAAAATTTCGATTCTAGGGACCTTGAAACGTCGAGAAAAGTCAAAATTTTCAAATCGACAAATCGGACCGATTACAATAACTTCTTATGCGAAGTAAACAACTATGTACATAAATGTAGATAGCATCAAAAAAGTATTGTATAGTTGTATTTTTCGCATTTTAAAAGTATGATCTCAAAAACCTTAACATGATAGAGTGACTTTGAAGTCGGTTACAAGAACCGATTCAAAATATCAGAAGCTTATGTTTTTTTTTTCAAGATATTTGGGAAATTTAGTGGAGCTTTTGGTACAATTTTAACTTTTTTGTAAACAAAAATTGTCTAAAATTAAAGCAATTGTTATTAACAATATTTCTTATATTAAATAATGTTAATGTCTATATTTGTGTAGGTTTTTGATTTTCTTTTTTTTGAATTGTTAATTATGATGTTTTATAAAAATGTGTGGGTTTCATAAAATAATTGTGAAGGTAAATACATTTTATGTTCGTAAAATGTTCGATGTAACCAATATTTGTGTTTCTATTTTAAAATAAGACATTTTTAAATTTATAAAATTTCTGTATGACATTCACCATGTTCTTTAGAAAATTGAAATAAAGGTGATAGTGTAATTATCTCTTCAGATAATTGACAACAGCCAAATCTTTTCCCTTTTTTAAATTGTTAAAGTAAAATTAGACATCCACTTTATTTTTTTGAAAGTAGTTTCTACATATTTTGATTTTATTATATGTAAAACAAAATTTATTTATAACTGATATCTCTGTTGATCGAAGAAAAAAGGTATTCCGTACCTTGAAAGGTCAAAAAATATCAAAATTTTCAATTTGACGAGTTGACTCATTAGAATAACTTCTAATTGAAACCTAATAAAAATTCTAGAAACGTGAATGTAAAATAGCAGTTTTTCGAGGATAACAACAGATTTTCGAGGTCTTTGAAAGTACGATAAAATTATGAAAAATGTCCTAAAATATCACAAACAAAATTTAAAATTGTTAAGGAAGAAAATTACATCTTGAATAATTTAGATGCTATACTCAAAATCCAATCTAAACTGTGTTTTGAAAGTATGTAGAAATTCAAAGCTATTAATTACTTATAAAGGTACACAAAGGGTCTTCCTTTACTTGTTTTTTTTTTCGATCCTTATCGCTTCTTTTATGATGAAAAATTTAAGCAATTTTTTGTCTTCTATTTTTCATAACCTTATGCAATCAACAGCAATTCACATACCTTCTAACCAATGTAACATATGTAGGTACAGGTTCAAAAAGCACCCACCAAATTGCCTAGAAATAAACCATCATTCCCTATACTTTGATGCATAATATCCTAGACTCCAACCGTATTATAAAACATCATACATATAGGGGAGTTTGTGCTTTAGTACACTAAATAAGAACACAAAATTGCCACAGGATAAAACAGTTTATGATATGCCTTTGAAAATTATTATAGTTATTATGTTCATTATGATTATGGCTATCATTGTCTGCGATTTTTATCGCTTGTTGCCTGCCTGCCTACTAGCTTGCTTGCCTTGCCTGGCTTGGCCTGGCCTGGTCTGGCCCTAACTGCTATGCTATTCTATATAGGCATGCTATAGAAGTTAGCAATGCGAGAAGTTGAAGGCCTTAGGTGCTGAATGTCGTGGAGCGTAAAACAGCGTGCAATAGCAGCACCATACAGTGAACATGAAATACTATATGAATGTACACACACACAAAAAAAAAACTCCTTAATGCATTTTAATAAAGTTACATCCATAGGTTTGCTTTTCCTCTTATGCCCCAGTAATGTTTTGTTTGCTGATAGGGTTTTTCAAACACCCCTCGTTTCCACCCTCTCATCGTTTTATACCATCTAAGTTTTTTTTTTTTTTCTTTATAACTTTAATGGAAAATTATAGAGAACCAAATTTCTTTTGTTATCATGAAGGTTTTTTCCGGCCCTTCAAACAGTAAGCGTCAAAGAATTGGACATAGTTAAATTTTTATCATTTACTTGGTATAAGTTTAAGCAGACCTCTGGATTAGAGTTAAAATCCTTAGAAATATTATATTTACATTATTTTTGAAAAATTTTCGTGCTTTGGTGTGATTGTTTATTTTGAAATTTTAAACTGACAGCTGTCAAAATGGTTTTCATTTAAGAATTGACAATACTAAACTACCCAAAGTTTTGGATGAAATTGTCTATTTTTTACTTGAACCTCGTATCTAACAAATTTAGTTTTTTTAAAAATGTGCACAAATGTAATGATTTTTTTTTTTAATTTTGTTGTTTTTGTTAATAATAATAAAAAATTGAGTTTAAAAGATATCACTTCTATTGTCTTACATAAGTCAAAAATGGTGGTTTTTCAGATATGGGAATTACTTAGGAACAGGACGAATAGTAATTAAAAACTTTAAAGAAAAGTTACGTACTATATTTTTGACTTTCACTGTTTATGAGGTTTCATTATTGTGGAATGACTGCAACCACATATAATGCAGATTTTTTTTAACGCTCAGTTTTATTTACTTTTCAACATTGTAGGTACGCGAATAGGCACGAGTGTAGCAAGTAACACGCGATTTTAATTTTGTGCGATTTTTTGTGCTTAATTTATTAGGTATGTATATGAGGTTGATTTTAATTTTGTTTTGTATTTTATTTTATACCTACACTTTTTTTTTCTTAAAACAACGTTCGTGTTTGTTTTTATGTTCTTTCTCGAGTAATAATTTCTTTTTATATGAATTTTTGTTATTATTTTTTCATCACGAAGAAATAATGAAACAACAAAAATCGACATTACCATCATCATCATCAACATCAACATCCATTGCGTCTATGAGTGTAATATAATCTAATCATTGTCATCAGAATCATCAGGCTTGAGGTTTTGTGGGGTTGTGTCTCTTTATGGTTTATTAATAGAAAGTTATTTGAGTTGCCTGATGGCGCACATATACATAGATAAACGCTTATATGCCATCGGATTCAAGGTACATACGTACAGATTTTATTGAAACATGGGGGCTTATGTGTAGATTAAAAGTAGAGATTAAAAGAATGGTGTTCTATATGGTTGCAATATTTTGGATATAATATTTAATGAGTTAAGGTTTGAGCTAACAAACCATAATATTCTTGACATTGGCCAGTTGAATATTTTGTATTGAAATCGATGGTGAAATTTTGATAAGAAATTATGAAAATTACATGAAAGACTGTCAGCAATTAAATAAACATTATTTTGTTTCCTTCATGTATTAAAAAAACAATGTTCTTTTCATTGTTAAGAGAAAGGTACAACATTACCAATGAAATACGATATCAGCCAAATGGACATCACATCTCAAGTTTGAGACTGTATGCCATCAAAAACTTCGTGAATTCCATTTTAAAAGTCTTGAGTCGATTGTTGAGTTTCACTTGGCCACAAACAAAGATGTTGAATCACAACGTTTTAATGGCCAATTGTGACAAATATCACGGTCCACAAATGTTTCATGCAAAATTGTGGTTGTTTCGTTGCTTGTGTGAAATGTACCACCATTTTTGCAGTCAATTTTCTTATTTTTTAGTTTTTACTTATCAAGTGTCAAAATTTCAATTGAAACCTCTTATTGAAAACACTTTACTTCACTATTAAAACATCTAAGAATACTCATTATAAAAGCAAAACATCATAAATAAAACAAAATTGATTTGAAATGTTTCAACTGTCACTTTCTTGAAATTATTTGACATTTAAATGGAAAGATTGGAAGTTAAAATAAAAACGAAATATTTTAACGAAGTTTTTCTCTTTGGAATGCTTTCCTTCAAACTCATACATACATAAACTCTGTAACTTTCTCTTTACCAAAAAAATATGTACACATGCATCTTTCTCATAATGATGAGTCGTCAAAATGTAAAGTTTTAAAATTAAATTGTCTGTCTTTTTGTGTATAAGAACAACTTATCAGTTTGGTTGAATTGAAACCAAAGATCACAAATAAATGTCAGTCTTCAGAACATGTTAGCATTAAAAATGATAGGGTACACTTTTCGATGAATTTAGCTTTTGATTTTATCTGTATTTCTTTACGAAGACTTTGTATTAATAAAAAAAAATTAAATAATATTTAAATTTTTTGAAATTTAATTCAGTAGTTCGGTACTCGCATTACATTGCGTAGAACTTATAACCTTAAAAACATAATTAAATAAGTTCTTAAAGAAAATGGGGTTTTCAATCTGGCAATACTTTTTCGGAGTTAATATTATTTGACAGCTGTCACTTAGTTTTCTTTTTTATAATAAAAAGCTTGACTCCTGAATAAATTTTCAAAATTGTGCAATTTTGTATTACCAACACAATTGTTCGGTTGTCACGACTTGACGAAATCGCACAGCAGAGTCTCGCCGTTCGTGTAGTGGGCCTGTGGCGTAACCTGAAAGATTGTGTGATTTAACACTGCTCTATTCTATTTTTTGTGGGCTTATATAAAGTTGCTTGTGTACGCAAATAAGCACCAGATGATTGGCGTCTTGAAAGAGAATATTTGGCGCGTTATTGATGACATACGGCCCAATTACTGTAAAACATATTTGAAAATTGAGTCTCTATGCTGGAATTTATTCGAGCTAGCCGCGGCTGATATTTTCCCAAAATCATTTTTAAAACATAATGGCAAACCCTCATATTAATAATAAAGCTAAATTCTTGGACATAACATTTAATTACATGCGTTGTATTTTTTCATGAAAACCACACGAAAAATAAAATAAGATTAAACATTTTTGAGATTTAATTCCGTAACGTAACGGTACTTATAGTTCCTCAAAAATAGAAAAAAAAAGTATTTGTTGGATTTTTTTTTATTGATTTTCAATAAGAATTTTATATTGGAAATAGTTTATATGAGTTAACGAAAAGTTTTTCAAAACTAATTTTTCACACATTTTTTTTTTAAAGTTAGAGGTTGATTTTTAACACTATTCTTTATAACTTTAAATGGTTTTAAATATTTGTCGATAAATTTACTTTTATAATTAAGTACGAAACTCTCTGTTATCTTTATCAAAACCCAAATATTACTTTGTTAACAAAATTATAAAATAAATGAGTAAATATTGACTTTGAGTATATTATTGTTTATGTTGCCATTAATTCAGATATCACATCTGCATTTTGAGAATTTTAACTCAAAAAACCAAAACTACAAAACTTTTCATAGTCAGTTTTACAAAAAAATATAAAGAACCACAACCCATATCCACAGAATTAAAAAAAAAGAACGGAAATAAAAACATAAATACAAAAATAAATAGGTAGATCCTGTTGTAAAAATATAAATACAAATTAAAAAAAAAGAAATGAAATGAAATAAAACATTACATTTTGCAACCGTGTTCTGTCCAATTCCATTTGCACTGAAACAACTGTAGTCACCCACGTGACATGTGTGTACACTCTAGAGTACAGGGTAGGAGGGTAGAGCAGAGGTATAGTGGTACCTATGCTATAAAAAAATCCTTAAAGAGCCTTTGCCTGAACTTTTAAATTAACTTAACGAGATTGGTTAACGTTATTACCGGAAATTGTCCAACTATATCAACTGGCAAGCACAATGTCCTGCATGCGTATTCCGTTTTGTGTTTTTAATTTTGTTTTATTTCTTTTTGTTTTTGTTTATTTCAACTCGTATATATATAGATACATTGTGAAATTGCCATTATATATTATTTTTTTTAAACCATTTTTGGTCCTTCTTATCCTCCCTTTTTCCATCACACCCTATGCACATCCTTTTCAAAAGTCAATAAACCACTAGTGATTGTTGAAAATGTTGGCAGTTCTTTCCCTCTGAATCTCGCGATCACCCATCAAACCAAAGGTGGGTGGTTGATGCATAGGGTAAAAAGGGCAAAAGGGTAGAAAGTAAGGAAGGGGCATGATATATGCTACCAGAACGTTGCATCAAAATTAAAATATCAAAAATGCAACAATTATAATGTGAAATGCGAATAATTTTCATTTTTCCAATAAAATTGAAGCTTTTCATGCATAAATCCCTGGTGTCGGTGTCATTGTAGGTGTTCGGTGCTCAGTGCTCGGTGCCCAGTTCAGTTCATAAAGTCTCTGTTGGTCGTCGTCGTTATGGGTTCATTCCAACCAACCTACCTACCTTCCTACATATACAAAGTCGTCAACTTGGGACTCGGAATAAATTTACCAAAGACCACCACGTGATGTTATGTGCACATCATGGCAGGGAGTTTTTATTTTTACATCCATAAATATATATTTTTTATATTTTATTGCCATGCAAGCATCTTTTTATTTATAATCAGGTTCATTTGATTAGGTTTAATTTTTAAAATAAAATATAACATAAAAGTTTTAAGTATATCCTTGTAATAAAATTTCATCTCTGGATTTAATTTGATTAAAAATAGTTCTGATTTTACAAAACATTTTTAAGACAGCTCTTTCATATGATCAATTTGACACAAAAAAAAACTGGGTCTAATCAAAAGAACTTGATTGTAAATGATTTGTACCGATAAGAGAAAAAACATCTTGTATGTGTTTATTCAATTTAAATTATTATTTCAACCAAGGACATGATGAGAGAAAGTGAACTTTGTCATGTCATTTATTTTAATGCCGTAATGAACTTCGACGTACTTATTTATATATGTATGTATGTATGTATGTGTAGTGTGTACAGTACTGTACAGTGTAGTAAACATACATATTATACTGCTGCTAATGTATTCCAACTACTATACTATATCAGTACCTTTAATTATAATTTATATGAGAGTTCCTTATGCAATATACATAAATCCTTATATATGTATTTTTTTTCTTTTTTGTCAACATCATGATGAAATTTACAAATTGAATGTAAATTAAAATTTAAATAATAAAAAGTATTGTTTTTTAAATTAAGAATACTCACTTTATGTAATATTATATTGGCAGTGAAGTCAGTTAACGTAATGAATTTTTATCAAGATTCAAAAATTAAAGGTTTTTAAGTATTTAAAACGTTATTTTAATAAAAAAACGAATTCTTTGTTTCATACCAAACGGTCTTTCAACAAAAGGTTTCAGGTTTCAGGTTTCATTTTGAATACATAGTTTGCTGTCATTTTTGAAGCTGTCACTTTTTGACGTTTGACAAGTAGAAACGTCATTACCAAAAAATGGAACCATACACGCTTCAACAGAGAATCAAAATTATAAACATTCACTACAAAAACGGTGAAAATGCGCTGTGTTGAAACTCTTTGATGGCCAGAAAAAGTGAAATTGGATGGAAAAATATGAGCTGTTGGGAAAATCTTGTTATTATTTTCATCGAAAAGTCATGTTCAATAATGAGGCTCAATTTAATTAAGTTAATAAGCAAAATTTTCAGAATTGATTGTTAAAAAGCTTCTCTAACCACAATGGCTGTGTTCAATCTCAGGTAAAAAAAAGGTATCCGAATGCCTTTTTGTGTTCACGTGTAAAAGAAACATCTTATCCATCTTATGGTTGAATTTAAAAGAACCTGAAAATTCATTTCAAAATTGTTTCTTTTTTTGTTAAGAATCCAGTGAATATTAAAATTATCCATTGAAAATTTAGTTTTACAATAATTTTGGATCTCTAAATCTAAATATTGTTTGCTCTATGTGGACTGCTAAAAGTGGTATTAGTTTTTTGCAAGCTATCTCAAATAAAGTATTCAATTCGATCAATAAGTTATCTAAAAATTCACATATCGATGATAGCCTATCCAACTCGAGATTGAACTCAGCCACTGTATAGTGAGTTTTTTTTTAGCTGGCAGAAGGTCACTGCTGCAATGTTTATACGGTGATCAAGTTCAAGCTTTATTGAGAAAATTAAAAAGAGATAATATTTGTCAACATGCAAATTTATTTTTGAAAGTTAAAAAAAAAAAAAACTCATTTGGAATTTCATTAAAGGTATTGAGTTATTTAAATAACATTTTTTATCAGGCTTACGGAACAATCCACACCAATATCTTAGTATTTTTCTTTCGAACACTTCCAATTCATTTGCAACCGTCAGTGATATGTTGAGCCAAGTACAAAAACCGTATGTCAGAATCGGCCTAATAATTGTTTTGTACATTAGAATTTTAGTTCTTGCTAAAAGGAATTTTTTATTAAACAGTACTTTTAATTATGCGGTAGCCATTATTGCTTTTTTTTAGTACCATCTTATTGAATTGTAATCGGTTCTGGAAGTTTATTCCTAGGTACTTCGTTTCTAGACTTAGTGGGATTGCTGCGTTATTAATTTTGAGATCTAGGAACTTGCACTCTTTAATAGCGAGATAGTGTCCTTTTCCACTGGCGTTTCTGAAACAAATCAATCCACACTTATTTGACTTTGAATCTCCATTACTAATATGATAGTATCATCGGCGTAATGTATTGAACAAGTTTCATTAGAAAAGGTGCCTGAAAGAGGGAAGTCTTCGAGATAAATATTGAATAAAGATGGACCCAATATCGATCCCTGAGGAACATCTGTATATACATTGAAAAAATCAGTATGTTCGGAATTAATACAAATTGAGATTTTTCAGTTTGTTAAAAAACAGAAAATTATTTTGATAAGCCAATTCGTAAAATTGAGCTTTATAAGTTTTTATACAAGTCCCTGAATCCAAAGTGAATAGAATGATTTTTGAAGGTTAATAGCTAGACTCACTGTGCACATTTTATTTTTAAGATTTTGAATGACTTTGTCTTGAAATAGAAGCAAAACGTGTTCCGTTGAATTTCCTTTTTTTGAAACCAAATTATTTGCATGGAATGATATTCCTGTCTTCGCAGAAGCTAATGGGTCGTCAGCTAATACCCGCTTAAACAGTTTACCAATGTTAGACAGAAGGGAGATAGGTCGAAAATTATTAACTTCTCTTGTATCTTTGTTTTTTTTTGCAATTGGCAAGATCATAGCTTGTTTCTTAATGTTTGGAAAATAACTGTCATTAATACATTGGTTGAAAATCAACGATAACACTACGTCCAAGAATATGGACGCATAGTTAGAAATTTGGTCGATCCTAGACGATTTTTTAGTATTAATTGAGGGTCTGTAAAGATTTACACTTTTAGGAGAAGTAAAAGGAGACAATGCTGGATATATCGCGTTGTTTATAGGGGAGAATGTTATCATTGTAATTGACATAAAAACGTTTCCTTAAAAAGGGTTTACTGATGCCAGAATTTCGTACTCAAAGTAGTCATATGACTCTGTGTTGGAATAATGTGAAGAGAATAAGTCCTGAAATTGGGATAACTTGGACTATGTGTCCATTAGTTCCATCTATTATAAAGAAGTTTGTCCTTCGAAATATCGGATCTATTAAATGTTCTACCAGTTATTTTGTCAATTTCCTTGAAAGCTTGAGGAGAAGGTATTGTTTTGTAAGCCTATCAACAAAGTGGTCATTGAGATCTATATTAACATTATCCTTTATAAATTTACTTAGACACTGAATTTTTGAATGCAGCTCACGATAAATTCTATTCAAGTCTTTTAAGTTGTTTTAGCCAAATTTTGTACAGTTTACGGTAATTAAGTTCCACTACCGAGCAATGAATAATGATTTATTATGGCAGAAGTTTAAAGGTATTGTTGTGAATGGCGTTTATTTTCAACGAGTGACCTCTAAGTGTCATACAAAAAAAAAAGAAACGAAACAAGATAACTTTCCTAATGCTAATGATCCACAATTGATTCAAGGCCACAAAGATGGATTTCAAGATATCAAGGACTTAACGTCGCAAATCGCTAAATAGTCAAGGAAAGCGGTCATTTGGTTGATATTGTTTACCTTTTGTTAATTGAAAATTTTCTTTTTTACAATAATATAAATATTAATTGATTTTTGTTACAAACGCTTTCTCATAGTTTATATCAAAATAAAACCTCTTATTGGAAAACTCTGTATATATTTTTGATGAAATAAATTCAGAAATTGAGAAGTCGAATGGTCTTGGTTAAAATTAATTTTTGGTTTCTTATGTTAAGAGATAGTTTAATTTAAAAATCTTTTGAAATTAGCATAATTATCTTGTAAACTTATAAATTTACTAACATTTTTTTAATAATTTTACTTTATTCTTAAAAATGTTGCACTTTTGCATGACTTCTCTAAAATTTAAAAAGTATTTTATCTTAAGCTAAGGTAATAAATATTTTAAATGGAATTTATTAATTGAAATTTGTTTCTTGTTTGAATATTTTAAATTTTGCACTTAAGGAATTTGTTTACAGTTTAAATTAAAAAAAAAACAAAACATCAACAAAATATTTATAAAAAGTAAAATTTATTTACTCTTAAAAAATATCTTTAAATTATTTTTTTCTTTAAATTTATGCTTTTTCGGTTTACCAAAGACGATAAAACAATTTTAAAAATTTTATTTTTAATACGAAAAACATCCTCAAACGACAATAAATAACATTTTGTATGTAAAATAATTGTACATGTGTATCTGCATGTATCTTTTCTCTGTAATTTTTTTGTGTTCTTAAAAAAAAATTATAAGAAAGAAGAAGCAATATTCTCTCCCATGGCGCCAATTATAAATTAAAATGACTTCACGCCATGTTTATTCTTCCATTCGAAATTCACTATTTATGAAGCCTCGTATATAAAGTCTTTTCGTTTTTCTTTGTAAAGAGCGAAAAATTAAAAAACAAAAAAAAAGATAGCAATTAATTTAGCTGGAATGCTACGAATACGAATAGAAATGACGACCCAATGTATTTATTCACGTCGAGCGACGACGTCTTCGCTGTCTTTATCTTTATCTTCGTAGTCGTAGTCGTCGAGTTGACTATAAAAATCTTATTCCAAATGGATTTCAATAAATCCTTGCGACACGAAGACGTACGAAAAAAACCAGAGTGACTTCAATTCATCTTTGATTTGATTTAAATCTGTTTTTTTTTTTAGTTTGTTCTTTCTTAGAACTTGTTAGAGGGAACATTTTTAACAACTTTTTTTTTGAAAACAAATGATCTAGAAAAATATTATCTAAAGTTTGCTTAGAATATTTACAAAGAAAAATTCAAATCCAAACTCATTAAATTGCTTAGAGATTTCAAAACCAAGAAATGCGATTATTTTTACTCTAGTCAAAAATTACAAAAAAGATGCTTTTCAGCTTAGGTTGAAATAAAAATGTAGTTCATTAAAACAACGCATGAAAAAACACAAAATTCTGATGATTTATAGTATTAAATTGCATTGAATCAATTGAATCGGTGTCCTTGAATAGGATCACAAAAAAACACAAATATTGAAAGCAATTCGAAACTCTCTCTCTCGCTATCTATGGTTCAGTGAACTTAAAATAAAATTCCATAATATTTTATTTTGTGTAGAAAATAGAATGAAAACAAAACTTTTATTTATATTTCTATAGAAATTAAAAAAAAAAAATTAAAAATAATGATTGCGATAAAAATAATAACATCATCAATATTATTATATTGATATTGATCTCTAGATTTGTTGAGGAAAATACGTGAGGGGAATATCAAATATTTACCTATAAAAAAAAAATAAGGATATGGAAGATACAGAAGGTGAAACAATTTGAGAAGAGAAAAAAATTCTATGGAAGTCGGTGTTGCCATAAGGATTGTTTCTTAGGGATTCCTTTTATATGTATATTTTAAAATAAAGTATGCATCATAAAATTGTATCCTTAAATAAATAAATTAAATTAGAGAAATTAAATGCAACATTTTATCACACGCACTTACTTATCGTTATAACAAAAATTAATTGTAGTTAAATAAGTTCATAGTTTAAAGTTCCTATAAATGATTTTTCTTAAATAATAGTTTCGAGGAATAAATGAAAAGAAAAAAGGCTATAATGCGATTCAAATTTTACCCTTTTAAAAATTGTGCTTCATATTTTTTGAGAGGCTTTAATCAAAGATAAAACGTTGCTGTTTATTCCATATCGGTTTCGATTCTTCACATCTCAAACATGCCCTAAAAAGCTTTAATTTTTCCATAATTTTAATGGTAACTGACCCAAAAGTGATTTAGTTTTGGCGAACTGTGACTGAAGTGAATTTTAACATTTTCAAAAAACTGTTGAACCGTAAATCGTTTCATTGTCTGCAATGGCTTTGCTTTTAATTGTCAAATGTCAAAAGATGGCAACTTTAAAATAGAAAGTTATTCAAGAAAATTTGGATGGCAAAATTAAAAAGGTATTTAAAATTAAGTAATAAGATATTCCTAGAAGAACTTCAATTTGCAAAAATTCTCTCAGTTTTTAAAAATGTTCCTTATAAGTTTTAATAAAATGAGAGTTGTATTCAAAAAAAATTCATACAAATTATAACACTTTTCTTTTTTTAAAATAACTTTTTGTGATATTGGCAACACTTTTTTCCTTTTTCTGATGGAATAAGAATCAGGTGAAGATAATAATTTATGTTTATTTTCTCTTTTAATTTTTCACGAAGCATCAAAAATATACCAAGTATTTCTTGGTCTTTATATTTTTAAATTTGTTAGCCGGAATGGGTAACAAAAGCAACAACATCAAAAACAAAAATTAAGAACAACAAATTTTTAAAGGATAAGGCTTCGTATCCTTTAGATACTTGATGGTAAAAAAAATATTCATGTGTAAAATAATAATTTCCGTTATTATATTTTTTTTTTTTAAGTTTTGTTTGTTTTCTTTTTGGTGTAATTTTATCCCATGATGTGTGTGATTTGTTGTTGCGCTTAAAAGCGAAATGGTATGCTTTTGAAAAAAGCTACCAACAAAATAGGTTATACAACTTTGAGTATATGAATACAATCCATAAAAGAATGGATGATATGTGTTGAAAACGGGAAAGTACTAATGTATCTTTTAGGAACAGTATGTGTTTCAAAAAGATGTACACTTTTTACGGGTTCAAAAAAACACTCACATTAGAAAAACTAACTTTTAAGAGATAAAATCAAAAATTATTTATTTTTTTTTCTTTTATTTCCAAAAGTGAATGACCATTGTTAAATTTACTTTAAAGCATTGGTTCTTATTTTATGATTAACATTTTCCCAAGACTTTACTTTTATCTCGCAAGACTACTTTTATCTCGCAAGTCATAAACGTCATTTTTCATTTGATACAAGTTTCGTTCTTTGCCAGAAATATTCAATTAATTTTCTATATAACAAATTTCTCCGATTTGCAAAGTTTTCTACATATGTATAAAATAAAATATGGTTATAATTTTTGAAAACAACAAAATAATTTCAATGTCTCTGGATTTAAGATTCACAGTTGCGAAAATAGAACTGATTTGCTGTAATATCCAGCACGCAAATTGCTGATTATTACGGATTGAAATCGTATTTCCAAGTAAATTTTAAGTATTTTGCTTTTACTCAGAGCAAAACACAGAACTGTCAAAAACTCTGTAATTCTGAAGGCGTTTTAGTTTGAAATAGAGCTGTGCAAAATCTTCTGAAACAAGCATGTTCTAATGTGAACAATTCTCTGTTACTATTTTGGCCTGTCAAATGCTTATGTATATTATTTATTTTGAAAGTTTTCAAGTAACGGCAAACCTAAAATATATTGTTAAGGTTCTGCAAGTTTCTAGCTTCCAAGAAATTGCATTCCAATGGGGGTAAGTTTGAAATATATGACACCCAAGTAGTAATGAGTTTAAAGACGTCATTTAAGAAATTGAAATGAGACCTTTCAAAAGTGTATTAAGTGAAACTCATATTAGGTAAGTTTGAAAGGAATAAGAAAACTATAAGGATTTTCAATAAAAAGTTTCATTTTGATTTAAAATACGAGTAGATTTTAAGAGGACATACTATGTGTTTATCAACTTCCCATAGGAAGCTATTGTAATCAGACCGATTTTTGTCGAATTGAAAATTTTGACATTTCTCGAAGTTTCAAGGTCCCTAAAATTTTTATAAAATAAAATATCTCAATAACCAGTAGAATTTTGTTAGACAGATAATAACACAGAAAGATGCAGAAAAGACTCTTGATAAAATTGAGTGGGTGTTTTTTGTCCATTTTTGGTTAACCCAGAATATTTCACGAACCAATAAAGTTAGCGATTTGAATAAAATTGTATAAAATATAATGTCTCGTGATACCAAACTGGTATAACTTTTTATAAAAAAAAAACTGAACAAAAATAATTGTCACCTCGAATATTTTACGAACCAAAAATTACATTATTTCCAAAATAATTATGCAACAAAAAATAACGGTTATGGCATCTGATATAATTTTGAGATAAAAAAAATTGACAGCTTTTTTTTTAAATAAAACCTTAAAAGTTGGAAAAAATTGATTTTCGACTCAAACATCCTTTCAAAAATTTAGGATTTCCTTCACACTAATTCCATCTTATAGAGAATATTGTTTTCGATGTTCAGTATAACAGTATTGTCTTAAAAATTTAAATCTAAATAAATAAAGGTATTGCCTCATTTCATATTTTTATACATTTTTTTAGAAAAATCCAATCTGTATTTGTTTATAAAAGAAATAAAAACGTTCAAAAATGCTGTTAAAATTGGTTTTCGACTTAAAATCTGGTTAGCAAAACTTGATTTTGAAATCAAACTATGTATGTATTTCATTATGTGCAAAAAATTGTTGGTAATTTTTAATTATTTTTTTAAAGAAAAATTCAACTGACAACTTTTTTAACAAAACACGAAAACCTACAAAAACAATAAAAAACTGATAAGGAATGGTTTTCGACTCAAGTATTAGGAGAACGAAGAAAGATATTGACTTCAAATTATTTATCTTACACAAAATATTGTTGGGAATATTTTGTTAAAGTCTTAATCAAGAAAAATCGACAGACGGGATGGGAAGTTATCAATGTGGGACTCTTTTTTTAATTTTAAAATGGAGAGATGACTTAAGCAATCGAAAATGATATCAGCTAAAGGCATCCACAAGTTCCATCATCATGCACTTTCCATGAAATTTTCAATAAACAATGACTATTTCCGGTTTTATGTCCTCGATAACTTTAAGAATTTTATCTATAAGGTCGTGAATTGATTGTGGAGCATTGGCTTAGCACATGTGTTTTAGGTGGCCCCAAAGAAAAGAGGTGCTAAATTAGAAGTTTGCTGTGGCCAATAGTGAACACCTATTCGATGAGTAACACAACCATGAAAATTATTTGGAAAACGCTGAATAACTGCTTACTATGAGTTTCAACAATATCAATTAGTTGTTAAACTAATTTGTTTAGCAGTGGTTTAGTTTTTACTATTCAATTGTCAAAATATGACACTTTCAAAAGTAAAACTCCAACCCAACTATAGCGAACTATTCAAATTGAAACCTTTTATCTTCCTATCATTAGAAAACTAATTTTTGGATCATTCATTCATAATTTTGGGATCATTGATGTATTAAGAGTTGTTTCTGTGAAACTGATACAAACAAATAAACTATTGTCTAATTTCTTTCAACAGTCCCTGTTCCTTTTCCCGTGCTCCAAAATAAATTTCACATATTTTAGATATGTCAAATTGTAAAGCAGAATAAAAAAGAAGTAGTCAAGCTTTTAAGTTATAATTCCAACCTACCAATTTTTGTTTTTCATTTTGTCCACCAACCCAAAAAATGTACACAACACATACAATTAAAAAAAAAAAGAAGCAAATTCTGCTCTGAAACATAATGAAAAGCTCCATCGGGAGTACTTAGCATCTTAATCTATGTAGCCCAGTATCCCTCCTATTTTATGGAAGTGCATAAAGGTTTTTTTTTAAACATTACATATATACAAAAATATAAAGGTAACATTGGAAAAATATTTTAAAGCAAAAATTTGGATACACTATACAACAATCACAAAAAAAGAAATTTACAATAAAAATAGTACAAATTTAAAAGAGATATATGGTATGAAAAAATAATAATAATTATATTTATACCTGGTTAGCTGCCGGAACTGGGGATGCTCCAGGTCTTTGATAGCTTGACTGCTGCTGCTGCTGAAGTGGTTGCTGTTGGTATTGCTGATGTGATGGTTGTTGCTGTGTCACAGGTTGTGGAGTAAATTCTCTTACTGTTCTACCTTCCGACACGGGTGGCCAGGCAACACGTTTATAACCTAGAATTAAAAATACAAAAAAAAATATATTAATATGCATTTTTCCCAATCAATTTGACACGTAACTATAAAAACGACAATAACAAAAACAAAAAAAAAGATATACATATAAAACGCACAAGTAGACTTTTGAAAAATACGATTACATATCGTTGCGACAAAAAGAACTTAAAAAAAAACATACATCTTACAAATGGGTCGTAGAAATTTGCTCTGTTGCCAAATTTCTTACCTTAAAAATTAGTTTTTTGTTTAAGTATTGAAAACAACTATTTTGTCATAACTTCTGAAACAATTTCGACCAAAACTTTTTTTCCAATTCAACATTTTGTTTTTGAAAAAATTCCTGTTATGGTTTTTTTTTCCAAATTAAACATAAATCAAAAATAAAAAAGATTCTCAGCACTTTTAAGAAAAATTAATTTTTATAACGTTTTTGAAAATAAAAATTTTGACATCATCATTACATAAAAAAATCTTTAAATATCTATTTTATTCATATTGAATATTAAACAAAATTATTCATTTTAAAAGAATGCACAGAAAATTGTTTTAACATTTTTGATTCGAAATAGTATCTCAACTTTGCAACTTCTGCAAACAAATTTTGACAGATTTCGATGAAGTTTTAAAAAACTATTTCTTAAAGTTTTTTTCTTAAAAATGTCCCTGTTAAATTTTTGATAGAAATTAAATGATTTATATTTGAAGCTAATCGCCTTTTTCAAAGCTGTTATTTTGAAGCTAATTTAAGTTAAAAATTTTACAAAATTTTTAATACTTTGTGTAGAAAAAGTCTTAAAATGTGAATCAAAATATTTACTTCAGGAGGGTAGGTTAAATATGTAGACACTTGTACAGACAAAATTTCAGAACTAACTTAATAAATTCAAAACTTATCTCAAAAGAAGTATCTTTGACTTTTTAAAAGTTAAAAATGACAACAACATTTACAGCTCCTGCAATTTTAATTTTAATGTTTGTTTTTTTTTGTTGAGAGCACAACCCAACCCTTAAGCACCTTTATCCCGCATCATAGTGCTAAAAAGATGCATTTTGTTTTATTTTTAGGTTTTTATTTCTGCAACATGTTTTGGTTTGAGTTGAACTGCGAGCTCCTCTGCATCGTAACGTAACAGAAATTAGTTTTTCTACTGCAGGGCAATAAATTTAAAAGTTTTCCAAAAAAAAAAAAAAAAAATGAAGAAAACAAAAAAAGGATTCAAACGTAAAAAAAAAGTCAATATAGGCAAAGGTAGGTTTGTACAATGTTGGGGAAAAAAAATAGGATAGAGCTTTGTTGTATATTTTAATTAATGTTTATATTCATTTGAATAATGAATCAAAATAATCGTTTAATTAAAATTTAAGAGAAAACCCACAATACTCGCATAGGTATGAAAGGATAGGTATACACTTTGATTGTGGAAATTATTCGTGGAGCAGGCACTGCCGGCCGTGGTTTTGAAAAGAAACTTTAGAATAGGCACAACAAAAAAAAAAAAGATATTGTTTCTATGATTTATTGAAATTTTACTGTAAATAATATTGCGCGTGGGTTTTTTTTCTTTTTTATACACGAATTTCTACAAAAACCCCAATATTGGTTTTTCTCTGTCGTATAATGAAGTTGAATATGAATTTGGACATAAAACAACAGAAAAATGAAACAAAATTTTGTAAATGAATGATTTATATTGTTAATTTAAACAAAACAACTTTGTTATATAATTAATCAATAAATTCTACGAAGAAATAGGGTATTGTTTTTTGGTGTTATTATAATTAATTAATTTACAACAAAATTAACAATTTATTAATAGACTTTAAAGTAGTCTTGTTATAAAAACTGTTGGATTTTGTTTAGGAAAGTTAATAATATTCGAAACACTAAAGAAATAATTTTTTTAAAAGGTTCTATTGCCTTCAATTTTTTTTTTGAAAGATCTGCTTCTAAGAAACAAAAGTACTCATTTTTGAATAATGAGATATTTGGTAAAAGTAGTTACAAAAAGGGGTTAATAATAAATTTTGATTTTCCAAAAAAGTAAAATAATGCATTAATTAAGTGGTGGTTTTTTCAGACAGTTAAAAATTATGCAATATACATTTTTGAGGGTGATAAAGTACTATGGAATTAAATGTTTTCTTCATACATCATTTTGATATACAGTGATGGAAAAAATAATAGAAACATGCTTCGTCTTCATTCTTTTTAACACACAAAAAATGTACTTGTGAAGGGATAGAACTTAAAATCTACACATATAATTTTTTAATAATAATTAATTGCTTATTTATTTTGTTATTATTGCAAGTATTTTTGTTTTTAATAATAATAATAAGAATTAATGATTAAAAGTATAACTTTGGTTATTATGTTGTTTCATACCGGAAAAAAAAAACAGGAACAATATGAAATAGTACTCTTTTCGTAGCGAGAAGTTAACTTAAGAGTAAAGTTATTTCAAGTTCTTTTAGTATTTTGTAGTAGAACACTCATTTTTAATTACTGCTTCCAATATTCACTTCATCGAATTCACCAATTTGTCACATATGTATCTCCACGGGTATGGATTATCTTACTCTTTGAATTTTTGACCAAAACTCGTTTTTATTTTTGGCTTTTTAAATCTCCGATCTTTCGCTTTGGGATACCCTAAAAGTGCTCAATTGGGTTAAGGGGGGGGGGGGTGTATTTTGATGTCCATTCGATAACATTGATTTTGTTTTGTTGGAACCATTTTTTAGGCAATTTTGAAGAGTATTTTGGGTCATTATCCAGCATGAACTCCCATTTAATTGGCATATCCTCTTCAGTAAATGGAAACATGTCTTCTTTGTATATTTTTAGTCAAATTCTTTGTTCTTTGGATTTCTCACATACATTTTTCCATCAAAACCAAACAAATTGATCTTCGTCTCATTCGACGTTATTTAAGTAAGAACGATGCAGGTGTTAATTTGCAAAAGCAAGTCTTCGCATGATATCATTCTTTTTCAAACATGGCACTTTTTTTTGGACTTCTACCAGGAAGACTTGCTTCTATTAGTCCAATTCTTATTATTCTAGCTGTCACTGGTCCATTTAATTCATTTTTGAGTTCTCTTGAAAAAAAAATAGGTTTCTTCTTGCATATTCTTACAATAGTGTATCAAAAAGCGAAAAAGTTTTTTTCCTTCTTGTTTCTTCTTTTCGGCTTGAATGTAGAGCTGTAAATACATTTTTCCTAACCCAGTTAATGGTTTTTGCAATACCATACATCGTTTTTCCAGCTTGTCTTAGTTTTTTCATCATTTCGCATTCAAAATGAATACAATGTAATACACGACATTTAAAAATTTTGTTTAGTATAGAAAATAAAATATCTGAAAAACTAATAACCAAACTCAAAAAGCCTATTTGCATAAATTAAAAACTGACCCTTAAGTTAGAATAACAATTTAAGTTGCTTGTTTCTATTATTTTTTCCAGGTAAAATCATCATTGACCTCAAACTTTTTACCGTTAAATGAAAATAAAAAGTTACTTTCACACAATACCCGTGTTTTGTTGGCAAATCTATCCAAAGTAAAGTAGGATTTTACACGAATAACAAAAACAATATCCATAGTTTGAATAACACCGATAAAAATTAGAGCAGAATCTCATTATGGATAGGTTTTTGACATTTATACGAGTCTCGAATGGATCTTATGTGATTTTGTTCTCAAATGTTGGTACGATTGATGGCTGTGTTCGTTGAGTAGTTGTGCATTTGGAATCATGTGTGTTTTCCATTGGGGAAAAAACCACTCTATTACTGTTGATATTACTTAGTTTTGTTATTGAAAATGGACTAACTGGGCTTATTTTGCAAGAGAAAACAATAGAAAAGATATTTATGTTTTGCTATGTTTCCACTAAAGGTCTATCTCAGTTTAGATTAGATAAATCTTTTTGGTGTTTCCACCGCACAAGAAGATTTAAAATTGATTAAGTTTGACAGCACTTTCTAAAATGCAAATGGTGTTTCGATGTTTCTTATGAAGTGCAAGTGAGATAGTTTGATTCGTGTTAAACAGTGAAAAGTTCAGCACGATATAGGAATATGCTACCTACTCCATGTGCAATTTTTTTTTTCAATTTGATTAAAACAAAACTATATTTTTTGTACACAAACATGCAAATAAACAGACCATAACGCATTATCTGTAAAACCAACTCCTCCACACAAGTTTTTCTTAACAACTTTCCGATCCCCGACAGGAATCAAGCAAATCAAGCTCATTTCAACTCGATTCAGGTATATAAAGAATTTAGGCGAGCTTCGAGCTCGCTTCAACACCATATGTTAATGTAGTAGTCTACGAACAAACCCTTTTCTTGAAGTTTTTATTTGATGTCAAATTGTTTGGTTAAAACTTTTAAATCGGCTTTCACATTACACAGACGTACTTTCTTGATTTTGATAGTCAACTATCAAAAATCAGCTTACACGATTTCACCCCTGGTCTGAATTTCGCTATTTTTTTTTGGAATTTTTTGATAAATTATTTTGGCAAATATTCAGTTGTATCAACTTTCAAATATAAAAACCGCACTACTGCGGATCGTTTTGTAGGCAATTTCTCACTGTACTATACATGGAATGCGAACAAAACGCACGTAATTTTAACATTTGAGAGCATTATTAGATACTGTTTAAATATAGAAAAACTAACGACAAAAGACTTAATTGGTAAACAAAATATTGTGTATTGAAAATGATGAAGACACTTGTTTCTATTATTTTTTCCAACACTGTATAGCATTATTAATTTGGAGTTTTTTTTTTTTAAATACAGTAATATGGTCAAACAGTATTATACGTAATTTTGATCATACAGAGTTTTTTAACAAAATTTTCTAAGCCCACATTTTTAAATTCAAATTCATTGTTATTAAGAACCAATGATGGTAAATACTTCAATTATATTTTAGTTTACAAATTAAAAAAAAAGTACACAAATAATATTCGAATATTTTACGATGAATGACGTTTTTGATACTTGGTCAAATTTAAAAAAAAAAAAACCTACAAAAAATATTAGTAAATATTTGTTTTGTTAAAATTGTTCTTATGCTTCTAATATCTTAAAAATAAAGAAATTTATTGGTTTTGACATTTTCTTGTTTACAAATTTAAGTCCTACCAAGACTACTACTAATTTTATTCGTCTCGAAAATCTCAAGAAAGAAAACACCTAAAATTTCAATATTTTGACAAATTTTAATGAATGCAATTTTCACATTGAATTCAATTAGATACGCATAAAGATTGCATTCTTTTAGAAGCCTGATTTTTACCTTTTGTCTTGGATTTAGGTTAAAAAAGTGTGTTAGATTTTTGAGTAAATTTATTTTACATTTCACTTTAAATATAAGATATAAATACGAATTTAAAAATTTTCTCCCGAAACTGTTTCCCAACTCCAAAGTCCTTGAAAATGTGTTAGATTTTTTTGCTTTAAAAACTAGTGTGAATTAAAAATATATACTTCAACATTTTGTGGTTAGTGATAGATACCTTTTTGTCTTAAAATTCTATTCAAAAATTTCCCCAATTTTCAAGTAATAATAATAATAATTATAATAATAATAATAATAAAAATTTAATTTCCCCATTTTTGTAAACATTTTTCTTTAGAAAATAACTTGGATAAATGGTATATTTAAAATTAAAAACAAAACAACAATCTTTACTTTGTTTCTATTTATATTTACTCAAAAATCTAAACAAAATCATCACGTGGAACTAATTGAGAACTTTTTCTAAATAAAACATTAGAAAAAAAAGTATTTCTAAACAGAATACATAATGTTCTCTTTTAAAACATAGTTTTGTATATACTCGTACATTCATATGAATGTTTCACTTTTGGAAAATCTAAAAATATCTGTTGTTATTTATAATATGATTCAACAACTGATATAATGAATAACTTAGCGATCTTAGCGATTTTTTGTCGAAAACAAAGTGGAAATGTTTTTTTAAACTTCTCAAAAATCATAAAACTTCCTATTTACGATTGTTGGATTAATAAAAATTCATTATGTTTGGTTAAGTTTTTTTAACTGAAGAATGTCAATAGTAAAACTTTGAACTTCAGCCAAGACATGAACCAGTAAAAATATTTTGTATGAATTGTTATAAAACAAAGCCAAAAGAAAAACGAGACATCACAAAACACAAAATTGTAACGCGTATCCTGAATAAAAGTACGAATCACCAGTTAAAATCTTAAAAACTTCAATTATTGTTTTTGAAATAAATAAAAGTATTTAAAATGTTTTAAATTAAACACACCTTTTGCACAAAATCAAACGCGAACAAAAAACACACTTTCAGGGGTTTTATCGTTTTTTTTTTTTCAAAATTTCTTTTTTAGAAATAAAGAAAATATTGAACAGAAAAATAAATCGAATAAAAAAAATAATAATTCACTCCTGCTCCTTATTGAGCTACTGCCACTGCTGTTACCCGATTACGAGTAAAGGCGAGTAGAAAATACCTAACCGGCAAAATGGGCCAATTTCGATTTCAGGTGCACTCTCCTCTCTCTCTTTATAAATTTATAAGTTTTTTTTTTTTTGATTTTCTTCATCGACTTGAATTGAACGGAGTTGGATTCGGTTCAATTGGCGCCTTATCTAGATTTATATTCAAAAATATGTTCAGGTACACAAATGCCACCCCCTCCAATGAGCTATTATTGGAAAATGTGAGTGATTTTTTTTTTTTTTTTTTTAAGATGTACAGGTACACAATCATGAGTCTATATGCATAATTGCACAAATAAATCAAAGATGATGATCAATGTTATTCCCACGGAAGGTTGTTTTAGTTTGTTTTTATTTATAAAAAGAAATTATAGAAACATATGATTCAGAAAAAAGAAACACATGCATGTTTTTTTATTGACTCATTGAAATGAAGTGCTTTCTTTATATTTGCATTATATGGGGGTGAGAAATAAAATTTAAGGAATGTCAAGGTTGTGATTTTAAGTGTTTTCAGGTTAAAAGGATCAAAATTATAAGAAAAAAAAAAACAAAATTAAACTAATATTTCTTGAGATATTTCTTTAAAAATATTTAATAGATTTTTTTTTTCAAAAAGACAATATTTTAGGGATATGATTTTAATGGAACATATTTGAGTTTTAAAAATTCCAAAAATAAGTACACTATCGGGACTAAAACTTATAATTGGTTACAGTCACGCTGCTGGTACTGAAAAATAACAAGTCACAGTTCCAGTACTTCAGTACCTTTTTTGAAAATAATTTACAAGTTTTCTAAAATACTTTTAAGCAACAACTTGCATAATACGTTCTTCAAATTAAATACATATACATTTGTCAGCTTCTCATTGGATTTTATTGTCAGTCCGAATTACAAATTGTGCTATTTTTCGAAATTGCACGGACCCTAGAATTTAAGTCCACTATTTTTAAAGAAATGTTCCTTTTTTTGTTCTCCACATCTCAAGAACAAATGTTCTAATCAAAGTCAATTAAATTTTATTCACCACATTTTAAAGTTATGTATAATTAATTTAAATTTAAAAACAATCAACTGACATAACTTTTTATAAATTAAAAAAAAAAACGTAACAAAAATATTTTCCCGCATATTTTAAGACCAAAAAACTATATTCCCTTTAAAATAGATTTTTCGATATTTGACAAATCTTTTTTAGTAAAAATAAAATAAATACTGTTTTATTGTTTAAAATTCTTGAAAACCTTGAATGAAACCATCTTAAACTTCAATTATTGATTTGCTACTTTTCAATGATTGCTACTATTCAATGATTGCTACTATTCAATGATTGCTACTATACATGATATACATATGTGTCAAAAGACAATTTGGCCATTTGCAAAAAAAAATATAAGGTACACCAATAGAAAGTTATCAGTAATGGGAGCATCTCAGCTTTTTTTTCTCTAAAAAAGAAGCAAACATAACTCAATGTTCTAGAAGTTAATTGCAACTTACTGGTCAAAAACTTAAACAAATACAAGAGACATAGACTGTGTGACTGACCTGATGAATTTGACGTTTTCATATCAAAAGTATGCACTTAAAGAAATCAAAATCTTAGCTCGGAGCCAAGTCAAGTATACCTTTAAAAATAACAACCATTAATAGTTGAGTCCGTAATTTGTTTGCTGACTTGGCTTCTAACCACTTAGAAGTAAAACAACATTTGTGACAGTTGTGAATTTTTTGGATAACTGCTATTTCTCAATACGCTTAATTTCTCCTTTATATGGGGCGATCAGACAGTTCAAGGGCAATCTTTTTCTCATAGCTTGAGTTGAATTCTATGGATATAAAAGGCATGTGGCTTCAGCAGTGCCAGTTTCGGACAGAAAGGTTTAGGTTCCTATAAGTCGAAATTGGTCGATGCTCTTAAATTTAAATTAACACAGGTTATTTTTCATAGTCAAAAGGATTCAAACCATTGAAAAATTTAACCTATTGCATGCCTCCACCAACACTCGAAGCCTTGTTAAATTTGTTTTTTAATAAAAATGCATACAATGGCTTTTCAAACCCTCCTATTTACGACAGCCTTTAAAATGTTGCCTTCCTAAAGGAAAGAAGACTTCTTGAGTTGGTTAAAATAAAAAATAAAAATAAATTAGATATTGCAACAGTCCATTGAGAACTAAGGCCTAGTGACTTACAACCATGCCTGTGCGAGTACTATTTTGTCAGGGATGAAGGAGACCTACAGTTTTAAGCCGAATCCGAACGTCTAATTTGAGAAAGCACTTTTCATGACAAGAATTACTCTTGAAGGATTCAATCAATTCCTCGCAAGAGACAGTACGCGTGGAAAAAAACTTTAGATGGCACAAGCAGGGATTGAACCCAAGACCTCTAGCATGAGAATCCAATGCACTAACCATCATGGTACGGGTACTACTTGGTTAAAATATTTATTAAAAATTGATATGTTTAAATTAATGTTTTTAAAATTAAAAAAAAGGCATGTAGCAGAATTTTAAACGATTAATTAAAATCTTGAAATCATTTTAGTACCTACATATCTTAAAAAGCTAGAATTTTTTTTTTGCATATTTTAAATTATTTTAACCTTTTAAAATTTTCCTAAAGTAGAAATCACAAAATGGCTACTTTTACTTTTTATTAGTTGGTAATTATTGTTTGCTCAGTTTTTTTTTTAAACTGTCACTTTTAAAGCGTGTTCAGATGCAGCATTTGTAAGAATTAGTATTCTTCTTAATTCAAGTTGCTATACCTTCACCCTAACAAAGTTGTTAGGCCATCTTTATACGAACAGATTGTTTATTAAAAAATAACGCAAAATATTTCATATACAAGCCAAAAGTCAAACAAACTAAAATGGTTGCAATGGAAAGTTATCAGAGGGTGGGAATATGAAGCCCCTTTTTTTAATTCGAACCAAATGGTTTTGCTAACTTCCTTGTATTTTGGTGCCTCCATTCAAATGAATACGCCTCCAAATTTTAAGAATTATTGGACTTTCTTAATGGAAAAGTCATTAATTATGGATTTGAATCGTTTGAAAATATGACTAATCCGCTCATGAATGCGGAATAGAAAATCTATACTCTCCTCCTGATTACACATCATTCAAAATAAAAACCAAAAGAATAAAAAAATGATCTCACACACGAAGATATGAGAAAAAAAGAGAGATACTTAAAACATATGTATCTAAGTCTAATGTGTGTCAGTCAAACATAGGAAAAAGCTATACGAAGATACGATGTGATCTTTTCTTAGGTTATGTTCCACAAAGATCCACATAACACAGTTTTTGTTTTTGTTTTTTTTTTTTTAATTTTAATTTTGTATTCAATTTAATCTTTCTTTGCTTTTTTTCTTGGTCTGTGGTTTTCTTCTTTGTAACATTTTCTTCATCTTTTTTTCTCTTGGTTTTTTGTGCAAATTGTATTGAAAATGATTAATTTGTTACAAAATAGGCAAATTCAAAAAGTGTGATCGAAAGGATTCCATATCGTGTGCACTATACACGTCGCGTCGTTGTATGTTCGAAATGTACACTTGGGCGTATGAGTGCTATTTTAATCTTCAAGATTGACAGCTATGCCGTTTTGTTTTTGTATTATAGCTGATGTCGAAATCGACATCATAGAGCATTGGCATTTTGGGAATAAATTTCAATTTTAAAGGTAAATTTTAATCAAGAGGGATAAAGGGAGAAGTGTGTGTAGTTTATTGTGGGCGATGAAGGTTTTTGTATATGTGATTCAAGTCGACTTTATAGTTATTTTTGTAAATAAAAAAATATTATTTTAAGTGTGGGAGATTATGATGTTTATATTGGGTATTATGAATTGAAGATTGAAATTTCTTCCGTGAAAAATTTTAAGAAAAACATTTTCTTTGTAGAATTTTTATTTTAAATTTAAAAATTATTAATTTTGTTTCCAGTTGTCAGTTCATGTTCTTCTGATCTGTCAGCTTTTGCTTTTATTTTGAAAAGATATACAATGTAAAAGATTATTTTTTTTTCTTATTCTGTTAAATAGACAATCAATCATTTTGATCTTCAAAAAGACGTTTAATTGAAATTTTGACAACAACAAAGATTTGAGATCTGAAAACATGTATGTATGTACATGTTTTGTTTTATTTTGCATAAAGTCCATCGACCTGTTTTTCTAAGCGTGTGTGGATAAAATTGTCAAAATTTAAGCAAGATTGTAATCGAATTGACAAATTATTATCATACAGTGTGTTTTTATTTCAATTATTTTGAGAAATTTAAATTTTAGATGAATATGAATACGGTCAAAAACAGACATGGAAACAACTGATTTGGAGAGTTTCTTGCATCGTTATATTTTTGCAGAAAAAGTAGAAAACATTTAAAAACAAAAAATTATCAATTTGGAACAGTTGTCAAAACCAGAAACTTGAATTTCGTCATGTCGGTTATGATCATAGCTTATTTACTGGTGCAAGTCATTTTTTGCCCTCTAAAATTCCTTGAACGGAAAAATCTTTTCGATAGTAAGGCACCAACAAGTCAGAGACTTAGACAGAAAGAGGAGAACTTCACCGCTTCGATCAGCTGAATTGGTCATATCGGCAAAAATTCAACCTTTTTTATTAACTTCCCATAGGAAGTTAATGTAATCGGTCTGATTTGTCAAATTGGAAATGTTGACATTTCTCGACGTTTCAAGGTCCCTAGAGTCGAAATAAAAGATTTTTAGAGAGACTGAGAGAATGTACGTATGTATGCGCATTCGCGAAGTTTTTTTCGTCGTCCATTGCTCAAGAACCAGTGGAGATATCGACTTAAAATAAATTTTGTTATACAGATAATAATGCAGAAAGATGCAGAAAGGACTCTCAAAGAAATTGGGGGGGGGGGGAGGTTACCATTTCAATTTCAAAAAAGGTGAACATTTTGGTTAACCAAAATAACTACATTTTATATTATTTATTGTGACGTGATCCAACATAAATATATTTTTGGAAAAAATTCAATGAACGGTTTTTTTTATAAATCGAAAAAACTGAAAAAAAAAAATAATTGTCACCTCGAACATTTTACAAACAAAAAATGATTTCATCTCCAAAATAATTGTATTCAACGAGAAATAACGTTTTTGACATTTGGTAAAATTTTGAGAAAAATCGAATTGACAGTTTTTATAAAAAATAAAACCTAAAAAAAAACATTACTGAAAGTTGTTAAAAATTGATTTTCGACTCAAATATCTTTTCAAAACATTAAGATATGGGCTTTAATTTAATTTTATCTTTTAACAAATATTGTTTTCAACATTCAGTTAATTTTTGAGAAAAATCGAATTGACAGTTAAAAAAAAAATTAAAAACCTAAAAAAAAGTTACTAAAAGTTCGTAAAAATCGATTTTCGAATCTAATAAGTTTTCAAAAATTTAAGATTATGCCTTCAAAACTAATTTTGTTTAAAAAAAATATCGTTTTCAACATTTGGTTAAGTTTGAGAAAAATCTAATTGACAGTTTTTTTTTACAAAAAATAAAATCCTTAAAAAAACATTACTAAAAGTTGATAATATAATTGATTTTAGTCTCAAATATCTTTTTAAAAAATTGAGATTATGTCTTTAAACTAATTTTGTTTTGTAAGAAATATTGTTTTCAACATTTGGTAAAATTTTGAGAAAAATCAAATTGACAGTTTTCTTAAAAAATAAATACAAAAAAAAAAAACTAAAACTTGGTAAAAATTTACTTTCGACTCAAATATTTTTTAAACATTAAAAATTGTGGTTTCAAACTAATTTTATTTCACAAAAAATATTGTTTTCGATATTGGGTAAATTTTTGTATAAAAACCCAACAGTCAGTTTTTTCATAAAAAAATAAAATTTACAAAAAATAGTAAGATAAGCTGTTAAAGACTAATGAAGTGTGTTTGAATTGTTTTAGTATAATAAGCACATTGTATTTCTAAAAATAGTTGACATTTATTTCCAAAGTTTTCCAAATTTCAAACAAA